>JAVJIF010006169.1:0-276287 GCA_038442645.1 Agave tequilana
TTCTCCTTCCATTGGGGATGAACGTGGTATATTCACATGTTCAATTCTGACTTCGAATGAATGAGATATTCAAGTCCAAAAATTGCCTAATTCAAAGCCAAAAACGGGACTAAAGGTAGCTTAAAGCATTTAGTCCCACATTGGCCATGGGATGGAAGTTTGTGGTGTATATATAGAGAAAATTGAGAACAAAGGGCGTGCCCTTTGGGTACTTGGAGTTTTCGCGCGCGAAAAGGAGGGAATTATGCTCGCACATGCGTGCGCGCGCGCGCGCTGGCTGCGGCGGCCGGCGGCCGGGCGCGGGACCGGGCTCGGGACCGGGTTTGGGTTTGGGTTTGGGTTCCCTACCTGGCCTGATTCTTTTTGAACCGGGTGTCGCGGGTATGGGTTACTCCACTACCCGAACCAAACCCGATCCGCTCCAGCCCACCCGCCAACAGTTGCCTGCGAACGGATCCGAACCGCCCGCCAACGGCTGCCGGAAAACCGTCCGTTCGGTTGGGCGGTTGGACCAAACGGTTGCAACAGTTCTGTCCGAACCGTTGCAACTGTTGAAATCCGGCGGACGAGAATGCCCTTCCGGAGCGCTATAAATAGCGCTCCAGAGTTTCATTCTCAGACACACCAAATTTCAAATATCTCTCTCTCTATTATCTGAGTTCTGATCTGCGCGAAGTGATTTTCGGCGTTATGAACTTTGCTTCCAGCGTGAAGTAGGAAAGCGGCTTCCAGCGAGAAGTGGGAATCCGAAGCGACTTCCAAAAGAGATTCTGCAAAATTGTTCTGAAAGAGAAATCAGAAAATTCAATAGATTCTTTTATAAGAATTGTTGTCTGAATCTGGTACTTCTGAAGAAAGATATTCTTCTACCTTCCTTCGTCCTCAACAGTGGGTGCTCCTCCAGAGAGTAAAGGCAAATATTCGTTTGAAATTTGTCCTTGTACCGCTGCTTCAAAGATCCTGTGAAGGTACTGGTTGACTAAGGTTCGACCGTACGGTGATTTGGTAGTGCTATCCAAATACCGTGAAGGAGTGTTGTATCTTGGGAGACCAGCGTCCATTATCCCGTTAGCACCGGTGCGGGGGACGTAATTGTCTTAAGGAGATTCGCTCTAAGCGTACCTCACTCCAAATACTGTATAAGTGGATTAAGTCCTTTATACAGGGGATATACTTTACAGTATATCGAGACTGATTTATATTCAGTCTAATTGGTGCTTTAACCAAGGAAGGAAATTGAAAGGTGGTTCTTAAATTAAGGAATGTTCTATTGAACGAAAAACCTCCCACCTGATATTTGCCGACCTGACCAATTAGATTGTTGATATATCAGTGATCTTGATTAGTTGTCAGATTGATTTCTGTTAAGCAGATATCCAACAATCTTAAGACAATTACGTTTGAAGTTTCTTACTTCTGTTCTGCTTGAACTTGCAGAAAATGTCTGAAACTAATCAAGATAGCAAGACTGTAATCAGTCAGGTGCAAGAGTTCCAACTTATCTTGCACGAGATAGAAGCCGAAGGTTTGATCCTACCTGAAACCTTTCAGGTTGCTACTATCGTGGAGAAACTCCCACCTGCGTGGAGAGATTTCAAGAACTACCTAAAGCACAAGCGAAAGGAGTTGAAGTTGGAAGATCTCATTGTGAGGCTTCGAATCGAGGAGGACAACAGAAAGTCGAGAGAAAAGGAGCAGCAAGAACTCCTACGAAGTAAAAGCCAATGTGATCGAAAACTCAAAGGGGAAAGCGTCTACTTCCATAGGCTTAAAGCGGAAGAAGACTTCTCAGGGGTAAAAAGGCAAGGTCCAAGAAGGCAAGAACATGCGCTTCAAGGGAACCTGCTACATCTGCAACAAAGAGGGGCATAAGGCGAATGAATGTCGCAGCCGTCTCAAAAAGAACAAGAAAAGCCACCCCACAGGAAAACTTGACCGACCATGAGTCTCCAAGCCTTTCAGCTGTGGTGTCAGAAGTGAATCTTGTAACCAACAATAAGGATTGTGGGTAGACACTGGGGCTACTCGGCACATCTGCTCTGAGAAATTATTATTCTCTGAATATCAAATACTTGAGCAAGATGAGCAACTTTTCATGGGAAATTCAGCCATCTCAAAGTTTGAAGGAAAGGGCAAGATCATTCTGAAGTGGACATCGGGGAAAGAGCTTACTCTTAACGATGTGTTTCATGTTCCAGACATCCGCAAGAATTTGATCTCCGGATCAATACTTGGTAAGAAAGGATTTAGAATGGTGTTTGAATCCGATAAATTTGTACTTACTAAGGGAGGGATGTATGTGGGAAAGGGTTATCTTGTTGATGGACTTTTTAAAGCCAATGTTGCAGTGGTAGATAAAAAGTCTATGTATTTGTACCCGAAACTTATAAATAAAAGAAATTCTTCTGTTTATTTGCTTGAGTCTCCTATTTTGTGGCATGTTAGATTAGGGCATGTAATTACAAGTCTTTGAAGAACTTGTCTAATCTGGGATATATTCCTAAACTCAACTTGGAAGAAATTCGCAAGTGTGAGATTTGTGTTGAGGCCAAGTTGGCGAAAAATTCATTTCACTCAATTGATCGAAATACAGAACCTTTAGGGTTAATTCATAGATCTGTGTGACTTGAAATTTATGCCAACTAGAGGCGGTAAAAAGTATTTCATTACTTTTATCGATGACTGTACAAGATACTGTTATGTGTATCTTTTAAACAGTAAGGATGAGACAATAAATATGTTTATAACATATAAAGCCGAAGTTGAGAATCAACTCAACAAGAAAATCAAGATTCTAAAATCCGATAGAGGCGGAGAATATGAATCAAATGATTTTAGTAAGTTATGTGCTAGTTTTGTATAATACATCAAACTACAACACCATACACTCCTCAGCAGAATGGAATTGCTGAACGGAAGAACAGAACTTTGAAGGAGATGGTTAATTCCATGCTCGTAAGTTCTGGAGCTCCGCAGAACTTGTGGGGGGAAGCTCTATTAACTGCAAATCATATTCTAAATAGAGTACCCCACAAGAAACTTGGTCTTATACCATTCGAGTTATGGCATGGAAGGATACCTTCCTACCATTACCTCAAAATGTGGGGTGCCTGGCAAAGGTGTTAGCACCATTACCTAAAAAGACTAAGTTGGGAGCAAAAACTATGGACTGCGTATTCATAGGCTATGCCTTGAATAGTAGTGCCTACAGATTTCTGGTTCATAAATTAGAAATACCAGATATTCATGTAAACATGATTATCGAATCTCGAGATGCTGTATTCTTTGAAGACATCTTTCCATACAAACGGGAAGCAGATAAGACTTCTGGGAAAAGAACACACGAGATGGCGTTCAAGGACGAAAACCCCAAGGAACCAATTGTTAATGCGGAAACTGAACCAAGAAGAAGTCAGAGATCTAGAATCTCAAAATCTTTTGGTCCAGATTTCACAGCATACGCTATTGAGAGCGAGCCTCAAACATTTAAAGAGGCTATGTCAACCCCAGAAGCACAAATGTAGAAAGAAGTTATAAATAGCGAAATAGAATCCATACTAAGTAATCATACTTGGGAATTGGTAAACTTGCCTCCTGGCAGTAAACCAATTGGGTGTAAGTGGATTTTCAAACGAAAATTAAAACCCGATGGATCTATCGATAAGTACAAGGTTAGATTAGTAGCCAAGGGTTATCGGCAAAAAGAAGGACTTGACTACTTCGATACTTATTCACCAGTAACAAGAATAACGTCCATTCGGATGTTTATTGCAATTGCAGTACTGCACAACTTAGATATCCATCAAATGGATGTCAAGACTGCATTCTTAAATGGTGAATTAAATGAAGATATATATGGAGCAACCTGAAGGATTTATAGTCAAGGGCCAAGAACACAAGGTGTGTAAATTGGTAAAATCCTTATATGGTTTAAAGCAGGCTCCAAAACAATGGCATGAGAAATTTGATAGTGTCATGATCAAAGATGGATTCACTATCAATGAATGCGATAAGTGTGTTTACACGAAAACAGTTGGAAACGCATGTATCATTGTTTGTCTTTATGTAGACGACATGTTGATACTTGGGACTAATATTGAAATTATTAAGTCCACTAAAAGAATGTTATCCAACAGTTTTGACATGAAGGATCTGGGGGTTGCTGATGTAATTTTAGGAATTAAAATTACTAGAACACCAGATGGAATCAGTCTATCTCAATCTCACTATGTGGATAAGATGATAGAAAGATTCAAGGATCATGGGATAAAAGAGAATACAAATCCTTTTCTCCCACATGTCCATCTTCATAAGAATACAGGAACTGGAATACGCTAGTTGGAGTATTCTCAGATTATCGGAAGTCTAATGTATTTGATGAATTGCACTAGACCCGATATTGCTTACGCTTTAAGCAAGTTAAGTAGATACACTAGTAATCCTAGTGATCTACATTGGACCGCTCTACTACGAGTATTGGGTACGTATCACATACCAAGGAATATGCCTTGAGATATGGACAGTATCCACCTGTACTGGAAGGATACAGTGATGCTAATTGGATTGCAGATTCTGAGGAATCAAAATCAACTAGTGGATACGTATTTACTCTAGCAGGAGCAGCGGTATCATGGAAGTCTTCTAAGCAAACATGTATTGCCCGTTCCACTATGGAATCGAAATTCATAGCCTTAGATAAGGCTGGAGAAGAAGCAGAATGGCTTCGACAATTCTTAGAAGATATACCATTATGGCAAAAGCCAGTGCCCGCTATATGTATACACTGTGATAATCAAGCAGCTATATCTAGGGCACAAAATGTTATATACAACGGTAAGTCTAGACATATTCGTCGTAGACATAATACCGTGAAGCAGTTGCTCTCAAATGGAATTATCTCTATTGACTTTGTATCGTCAAAGGATAAGTTAGCGGATTCGCTTACTAAAGGTTCAAGTGGAGAGCATATAAACTGCGTATCGAGGGAATGGGTCTAAAAGCCTAACCTTACCGAGTCAGCTTAATGGACATCTCAC
Source organism: Agave tequilana (assembly GCA_038442645.1). Taxonomy (NCBI): domain Eukaryota; kingdom Viridiplantae; phylum Streptophyta; class Magnoliopsida; order Asparagales; family Asparagaceae; genus Agave; species Agave tequilana. The sequence continues at coordinate 5,037 of JAVJIF010006169.1, forward strand.
TTAGCGACTGGAGATCCCACGGACTAAGTTCAAGAGGAAAAACTAATTATGATTGACTCAGCAAGTAAGCACTTGGGAGCTTGACTCCATCCATTCCTAAGGTGCACATAAGTGCTTTTCTACAAGTGGATTAAGGATAAGCTTAACGCTTTTAATGATGCCTATATCTTGTTACTAAACAAGTGGAGTAGAGTAGACTACTCTTAATAGGTCCATCACCTATGTGAGTATAGAGTTGGGTCGGCTCTTTGGGAATTTCCATGGAGGCTGTTATTCCCTAAAGATACTCTCTGAAACCAAGAATGTCCAGGGCCAAAACGGACACAACCGAGAACCAAAGTTGATTTGGAAAGTTACTGTGTGAAGCTTGTTGACTTAGCTTACACTAACGGTTAACAGTTCAAGACCTAGTTCACTGATTAGCCAGTAAGTCCGATAAAGCTTTCGCTATGGAAGGTTCAAGATCTAGTTCACCTATCCTTATGCAGTTTCTTTTCTCAAGTACCTTTCACAATAGAGTCAGTCTCTTTGTGTGTCATTCCTTGAATCTCCATTCATTGTGGGGGATTGTTGGAATTGAAGAAGAATAAAAGTATGAATTTTCGAGCTGAATTATAGCGAGATCCGTTGATCAAATCAACTGGATGATGGTTGGATTGTGTTCTCCTTCCATTGGGGATGAACGTGGTATATTCACATGTTCAATTTCGACTTCGAATGAATGAGATATTCAAGTCCAAAGATTGCCTAATTCAAAGCCAAAAACGGGACTAAAGATAGCTTAAAGCATTTAGTCCCACATTGGCCATGGGATGAAAGTTTGTGGTGTATATACAGAGAAAATTGAGAACAAAGGGCGTGCCCTTTGGGTACTTGGAGTTTTCGCGCGCGAAAAGGAGGGAATTATGCTCGCACATGCGTGCGTGTGCGCGCCGGCGCCGGCGCCGGCGCCGGCGCCGGAGCCGGGCGGGGCTCGGGACCGGGTTTGGGTTTGGGTTCCCTACCTGGCCTGGTTCTTTTTGAACGGGTGTCGCGGGTATGGTTTACTCCGCTACCCGAACCAAACCCGCTCCGCTACCCGATCCGCTCCAGCCCACCCGCCAACAGTTGCCTGCGAACGGATCCGAACCGCCCGCCAACGGCTGTCGGAAAACTGTCCGTGCGGTTGGGCGGTTGGACCGAACGGTTGCAACGGTTCTGTCCGAACCGTTGCAACTGTTGAAATCCGGCGGACGAGAATGCCCTTCCGGAGCGCTATAAATAACGCTCCAGAGTTCCATTCTCAGACACACCAAATTCCAAATCTCTCTCTCTATTATCTGAGTTCTGATCTGCGCGAAGTGATTTTCGGCGTTCTGAACTGTGCTTCCAGCGTGAAGTAGGAAAGCAGCTTCCAGCGAGAAATGGGAATCCGAAGCGACTTCCAAAGGAGATTCTGCAAAATTATTCTGAAAGAGGAATCAGAAAATTCAACAGATTCTTTTATAAGAATTGTTATCTGAATCTGGTACTTCTGAAGAAAGATATTCTTCTACCTTCCTTCGTCCTCAACAGTGGGTGCTCCTTCAGAGAGTAAAGGCAAATATTCGTTTGAAATTTGTCCTTGTACCGCTGCTTCAAAGATCCTGTGAAGGTACTGGTTGACTAAGGTTCGACCGTATGGTGATTTGGTAGTGCTATCCAAATACGTGAAGGAGTGTTGTATCTTGGGAGACCAGCGTCCATTATCCCGTTAGCACCGGTGCGGGGGACGTAATTGTCTTAAGGAGATTCGCTCTAAGCGTACCTCACTCCAAATACTGTATAAGTGGATTAAGTCCTTTATACAGGGGATATACTTTACAGTATATCGAGACTGATTTATATTCAGTCTAATTGGTGCTTTAACCAAGGAAGGCAATTGAAAGGCGGTTCTTAAATTAAGGAACGTTCTATTGAACGGAAAACTCCCACCTGATATTTGCCGACCTGCCCAATTAGATTGTTGATATATCAGTGATCTTGATTAGTTGTCAGATTGATTTCTGTTAAGCAGATATCCAACAGATGTGACTATGAGCTTGAGTATAACTAATGATGATGACCTTTTCTGATTTGGGCTATGTGAAGGTTGATGCCTCGTATGTTGACGTGAGAGTGAGACATCTTATTCCGATCCATTGAATGATTTCCACGTAATTGGTGGTTTTTACAGTTATAAATGAGTTACATGTATGAAAGTTTTATGGTGTTTGATTGGTAATATAAAATTGTAAGTAAAAAAATGTATTATCTTTTACGGTGTTAGATTGTCGTAATGTATAAGTCGTAAGTGAAAAAGTTGGCCACAAAATTAACTATTTGGTGATTTAAAAAGTTTTAATATTGTAAATAAATATTAAAAATGATAAATATTAAAAAATTTTAATATTAACATAAAAAAATAATACAAATTTGCATGACCACAAAACTAACTGTAACTGACTGTAAGTGAGTGGTAATTGGGTTGCAGATGAGTGATAGTTGAGTTGCGTAAGTCTTTTACGAATTACGGTCCAAATAAATGCCGTAGTTATAATTGGGTTGTAAGTTATTTACGAATTACGGACTTTTACGCCTTTTACGACGAAACAAACAGCCCCTTAGTTTGCTTCTCGTTTCACCTTTGAGTGTAGGATTGGGAAGGGGAAAGGGAGAGGAGAGAGGGTGACGTAAATGAAAAGATGCTTTGGATTGGACTTATACTAACAATAAACAGGCTTAACTTGAGAATCAAAGGCCAAGGGTTCCCATTATTTTCAGCTTTACCTACTACTTCTATGGTGGCTTGTTTGCTTTTCCAAGAGATGCTCTTGCACAAGCCTCCAAAATTTTGTCTATGCTTAGGATATGAATAGGAGGATTAGGCATCTTTTTTTGCCCATGTAATGCACGGGTTCAAAAAAATATTAATTAACTCAACTAAGTGTGCAAATCAGCAGAGTTCATCCTCACTATCCCTAAACTAAACAAAGACACAAAGCCTGGTTTCAGAACCATGAAGATTGGAAAGTGTCACACATCTTGCGTGAAGGAAATGCATCGACAGACTACACGACAACTAGAGGATCAAAGGACATTGATAGTGAGTACATTATGGGAAATCTACCGTCTGAGTTGTACAATTTAATCAATTTAGATCGTAGGAATTGTATCTTTGAAAGAAAATGGTATTTGTTTTCTTGTTCCACGCACACACAAAAAACAAAAAAAAGACTATATAGACTAGTTTTGAGTTTTTCATAGCCCAAATTACTTTTTTATCTGTGAGGTAGTCCTTGATATCCCTCATGGTTAGATATGAAAAATATATATTTTAATTTCTCTTCATAATTTTAGAGGTTTTGCATACTGGTAAACATTTTTAGATGGTACCAAAGCAATTCCATTAATATTCAATAAAACATTTAAATAAAATTTAAAAAGAAAAAATTCATTGAGAGAAAGCCAAGGTTCAACATATGAAAACAGTAGCAGCAAGAAATTCAGATTCCTCTTTAAGAAACTCTATCAACAAGATTTTACTCTCTCCCCCGTAATTCTCTACCTCGGTGAAGATTTCTTAAATCTAAGCCGAACACAACACAACAACATGTTGACTCTAATTGGCTGCACCATTGAGGTTGCCTACGTACCCATGCACAACGGGATCAAGCCACACGCAGTTCATCTAAACGAGCTCTATCGAATTCAAGTAACTGTGACTAAATGTTCAGCAGCGAACCAAACTGGCTGAGTCATATGAACCTCCGTACCAATACCGTCATGGAGAACAACGGCTTTCAATTTAAGCTTATCACGCTTACCAACTTGAGATCATGCTTCTTTACCCACTTTCGTGAATTTATCTTGGTTCCAATAGTTGCAAAAATTCGACATTCTCATCAATATCTTCAACCTATTCGGCATCAAAACTGGCTATATGATCTCCACCCGGTGTAACATGCGGTGAAATCTTTACTGATACAGAACCAATTGGAGGGGGTGGAGTAGCATTAACCTCTACCGCTGCGATACATCCTTGGTCTTAATCCTCTCCACCCGCTGAGAGACGGTAGACTTCAACAATGAAGTCTCATCTAATGTGATACGCTTACTCAATACAATCTTCTTATTTTTGGGTTCCCATAATTTGTAACTCTTCATATTTCTCTTGACACTCAAAAACACAAACTTCTTTGCTCGCAGATTTATTTTGTCATCTTTGGCACTAAAATAGTCCGAACTTTCAAATACCCACAACAGATCATAATCCTGAGCAGCTTCACCTGACCAAATTCCAACGGAGTTTTACCTCCATCACAGTCGATGACAGTCCATTTATGAGATGGCTAGCATATACAATCACCTCAGCCCAAAATAATTTGTCTAATCGTGCATTAGACAACCCACACTGAACTTTCTCCAATAAGAAGCGGTTGATTTTCTTAGCTAACCCATATATTCCATTTGTGAAGTAAGTACTAATACCAGTGTTCTAGCTAAATTGTAAGAATTGGTTCTTATATTTTTCAACATTACCAATTTAAAGCTTCTTAATCTTCCTATCAGTTTGTTTCTCCATCATATTCTTCCACTTCATCAGCATACCTAGGGTTTCAAATCTTTGTCTTATGGGATACATCCAATAATGCCTAGATAAATCAATAAAAGAGACAAAGTATTGATAACCTCCAAGTGAAGCAGTCTTGACAGGTCTCCAAATATTTACATGAACACAATCAAGAAGACCTTCCGAGTGGTGAGTAGAGATGTGAATTTCACCTTCGCTTCTTATCCAGAACGACGTGTCCACCCAATTTCCTGTTGCAGGTAGATGCTCCTTCCAATGATCCCTTCTTTGCTAGGTTTGCAAAGACTTTTTTCTATATGTCTGAGCTTCATATGCCAAACATGTGTATAAACATCACTTGAAAATAGAAATTGCCACTCGCTTATAACCGTACTACCTATCAAGTAGTATAGGTTATTGCGTCGGACGCCTTTAACACCACCATCGAGCTTTTAGTCATCTTGAGAACACCATCTCTTATAGATACCATGACCCAATGCTTCCAAGGTACCAACAGAGATAAGATTCATTTCACTTGACGTACATGCTGAAAATCACCTAGAGGGGGGGTGAATAGGTGATTATGCTAATCTAATGTACTTAATGCGGAATTTAAAAACTAATTGCAATTAACAAGAGATGCACACTCAAACAAGCCAAGCAATTATGAATGAACAATATGAATTAATGAAGGCACAAAGTAAAGAGGGAGAGAGTAAGAGCCAATGGATCAAGCGCAAACAACAAGATATGTTTCGAGATTCGAGCAACCAGCTCTACATCCCCGCCTTCACCCAGAAGGATTTTAAGTCCACTAGCTTGTCCACAAAGGACTCCCACAAAGGGAACCTCCACCGAGGATTTGGGGCAATAACAATTACAAGGAGTACCCAACTCCTCTCCTTACAAACACAACCTCCTCCTTGAGGCACAACTCCAAGCCAACAACAATCACCTCACAACTTGAGGGATTAGCACAAACCAATACAAGGATCACCTCACAACTTGAGGGATACAACCCAAAGGCACAAAGCCAAGAAAAGATTGGGTTTATAACTTGGTGGTCTAACAAACAACCACAAACAATCTCTTTCTCCCACACAAAGATCCTATAGAATAAGAAAGTAGATGTAGCTCAAGTGTGGAGAAAACCAATGGAATGGAATCAAAATCACAAATAAAATCCTTGGGAAAAACTGAAACCAAGATATAGAAGTTGAATCAAAACTCTTTTCCCAAAAACCCTTTTCTTTGATATTCCAAACCCTAGCAAAAACACTAAATAGATTGTTCAATTTAAGTCCAAAAACTTCTTTTAATTGATGTGAAAACACTAGAGAGTCAGGAAAAATTCGCACAAAAAATCTTATTGAAAACTGGCCATTAATGGGGTATTTATAACCCCCTAGAAAAATATAGCCGTTGGCAGCAGAAACTGCCAAAAATGCCCTACCGGTCGACCGTGCGGTCGACCGGCCAACGGTCACATTTTGACCGTTGCCAGCTACCGGTTGACCGCCCGGTCGACCGAAACAAACAGAGAGTTGCCTGCATGCAGTCGGTGGCCCGTGCGGTCGACCGGACCATGTGGCAGCCAGCATGCACGTATCCGTGCACGTCGGTCAACTGATACGGTCGACCGGCTACTTGGTGCGGTCGACCGTAGGGGTCGACCGACCTAGCCTGGCAGAGACTGTTCTGGTCAGCAAAAACATGTAATTTTTAATCCGAAAAATTCCCATTAAATCTCTAAAAATCCACAAAAATAGTTTTATCATTTTTCATTGAAATACAAACTTGTGTTTAAAAAGTGTAACACAAATCTCAAACATTTTGAACTATTTTTGTGTTATAGAAATTTTGCCAAAAACCAAAAACTGCATTTTCTAAAAACTTGGATTTTTGAATAGAAAATACGTTTTGTCCAAAACTCTTCCAAATATAAAAACATGATATTAAACAACATTTAGGCATGATGTATATGGATATAATCCTATATACATGAAACATATATATATCCATGTTTTTGACTTTAATTCCAAAAATATGTTTTGTTAGAAATACCAAAACATAAAACACATGAAATAGACTATCAAACTAAGTTTGTTTAAATAGTTGAAGCATGCATGTATATAGAACAAATCTAATATACATTAAACCATGTAAACTTATTTTGATCTATCTATTCATGAAAACCAAGATCGGTTAAACCAAAAACAGAAAAACCAAAAACCAATATTCAAAACATGAAACGTGTGTGTTGTGAACTTGAGCATATCATACTATTCTAATCTTTACAAATTTGGATCTAAACACAAAACTAAACTAGGCACCGAAGTCTTCTTGTAGAGCGCAATCTCCAAGCTGACTCGATCCAAAACTCTTTGATCCACCGAGCAAGTGCTATATATGATCTTTGACGCTCGGGCTCTTAAATCAACATGTGAAAGCTTCCAAATCATCTTGTTGAAGCTAATCACAAGATTATTAGTACACAAACTACATGAGTTAATCATCATCTAAACTAGAGTGGAAGGCCTCTGGGCCAATAATCTCCCCCTTTTTGATGATGACAAAACTCATGGAGTTATATATGCATGGATTAAAGTTAAGCTTCAAAGAAGCTCCCCCTTAACTCATGCATAAATAAATAAACATAATGAATATGCAATGAAGGCTCTTAAAACATAAATGCACATGTATATGCATAAACAATAAAAGGTTCTAGATACCAATGAAATGTTTAAAAACAAAACATGCTCTAGATACCAATTAAAATTAAACTAAATTAAACTTAATATATGAAAAACATAAACATGCATATATAAAACTCAATCAAACTCAAAATCTTTCTCCCCCTTTTTATCAATCATCAACAAAGGGGTAAAAACCAAAACAAAACAAAATCTTCTCACCCTTTTTTTTAATACAAAGAATCAATCATCAATAAAGGGTAAAACTAAATCAAAGAATTTTTCTCCCCTTTTTGTACGAAACAATGAATCAACAAAAGGGTTAATAAAAACAATGTTCTCCCCCTTTTTGTCTAAAACAAAAATAAAACCAAATAGGGGTGACATTCAATTAAGGTACCAATTGAAAATATGTTAAAGAATAGCATCTTGATACCAATTGAAAGGAAACAAACAAAAAAAATATTGATACCAATTTTAAGCAAAACACATGAAAATCTTGATACCAATTTGAAATTAAACATAATGAATTTTGAATGTCTAAACAAAAATTTTGATACCAATTGTAAATGTTTTTCATTTTGAACATATGATACCAAATTTAAATTTTCAATCATAAAGTATGGGAGTGGAAAACAAATACCAATTGAAAGATGAAATACAATTTTTCTCCCCCTTTATGAAATACCAACTAAAACAATGCGTAGGCTTGATACCAATTTAAAAGTAATCAATTGAAACAAAATTGAAACTCAAGCTTAGCATAAACACAAACATATATGTGTATGGAAAATAGATACCAATTGAAATTGATATTCTTGGAATTGAAAGCATATATACATACAAACATATATGAGTATACAAGAAAGGTCAAAATTGATACCAATTGAAAGAGTCCAATGATACCAATTGAAACAACAATAATGATCAAGTGTATACATCATATTATCTACCACCCAATCATGGTTCAAGTTTTAAATGATTTTCATTTTAAAGCATTCATGAACATGATCTCCCATCCAACCTCCCATTAAGGTAGGGTTTTCAAAAAATAGGTTTGAAAATAGAGTACGTTTGAAAATCTCTACCATAAGAAGAATATGAACTAGTTAAATGGGAAATCTTGTTAACTAGTACGAAATCCTTCAAGTAAGGATTAAAACAAAATTGTTTTTCATGAAACACATGTAATTCACATGATCACTAAATACTCAAAATCCATAATGCCCATATCATAGTCTCATGAAAACAAATCATGAGTAAACTAATAAAGTGAGTGAACAAGTGTTATGTGACACATACAATCATGAAAATATTCAATTTAGCTCATGTGAAATTCCTTAAAAACATAAAGACATGAGAAACTAGATTTTCATTACAAATTGAAATTACCTAAAAACATGAAAATCATCAAAGCAATTTAAACTTCAAGGTATATGTATGTCATGTACAAACTAAAGTATACATACATATCCTAAACATAATGAGTCCACAAAGGTATATGCATGAAGGCACGTGGCTCAAAAATGTACATGTATAATCAATAGTTTGGATAAGATAGACATATACATGAAGTTAAAACACATGATCATAAAAACATATTCAAATAGAAAGATTAGATCTTTACCTCCGAACGAAACTGTAGACATTCTCCAAGTTGATTTGCTCCACCTGAACGACAAACTCCCCGTTGAACCCGAAAAAACTCTGATACCACTTATTGGGAAATCCCATGCAACAGAGAATATGGGCATTAGAGAACAGTCACCAATGACACGAATAAGTAAACAAAGAAAAGGAGAGAACACAAGATTTAATGAGGTTCGACAATTTGCCTACGTTCTCCGGGTAAGGGGAGAGAGTTCTTATTGAATCAATCAATTACAGGTTATAGGTTATAAATATTGGGGATACTATCCCTCTTTATAAAGCCAAAGAAACCATGAAGAAAAAGGAAACCAAAAACACCTACTTCGTATAAAAAATGAATTCAGAATCATATTTGAAAATAGGCCGCTGCAGCCAGATTAGTCGACTAGAAAATCCTTAGTCGACTAATAACTCCTATTAGTCAACTAGGAATTTGGCCTAGTCAGCTAGTCTGTAGTGAAACGATTTTTCAACTCTCTGTTTGCTTCATTAGCTGACTAGGTCATTGCCCTAGTTGACTAGGTCCTGTTTCTCATGTGCAATCCACCATTGATATGACTGATACACTCTCGTATTTGACACTATTTATCGCATCGATCTTTGGCTAAACTCCAAAAGAGTTTAAGAAGCTCTATCAACAAGATTTTACCCTCTCTCCCTACAATACTAGTAATAAAAACATTGCGTACCTTATATTTAAGAGTTCTATTTGAGAAACCCTTATTTTTAGTAGTTGCTGCATCCTAGTGATTGTCAGCTGCCTCTCAACCTTAGATAAATTTATGAATTAATGCTCAGAGTAAAGCAAAAAAGGAAACAACTAAGGAGAACATGAGAAGCTTCTTTAAAAGAGGAGTAAATGAGAACCGGAGAAGTGCAATCAGAGTGCATTGGAGAATAAAAGGAACCCAACAAAATACTCTAAAGGCAAATCAATAGATTCATCAGCGCATAGGTCAAAATATAGTCTCTGGATGTTTGAAATTTTTTTAGTTCTGTTAATTTTTTAGCAGAAAATGGGACCAAGGGTCCAGTTTGAATATATTAAAATAAGCAGAGAAGATTACATGATAAAAAGAAAAGAAAACTTCTCTTACCAAGCAAGGGAGAGAAAGAAGAAAAACAAAATACTGAAAGATCACCTAGAGGGGGGGGGTGAATAGGTGATTATGCTAATCTAATGAACTCAATGCGGAATTTAAAAACTTAATGCAATACACTCAAGTGCAATCAACAAATGATGCACACACAACCAAGCCAAGCAATTATGAATGCACAATATGAATATTTGCAAGGCACAAAGTAAAGAGAGATATAGAGAGAGTCAATGGATCAAGCGCAAACAATAAGATATGTTACGAGGTTCGAGCACCCAGCTCTACATCCCCGCCTTCGACACACGAAGGATTTCTAATCCACTAGCAAGTCCACAAAGAACTCTCACAAGGAGTATCCAACTCCTCTCTTTACAACCACAACCTCCTCCTTGAGGCAAGCTCCAAACAAACAAAACAATCACCTCATAACCCGAGGGATTAGCACAAAGCAAACACAAGGATCACCTCATAACTTGAGGGATACAACCCAATTGCACAACTTCCTCAACACAATGAGGGCAAGGCACAAAGCAAAGATTGGGTTTTTAACTTGGTGGTCTAAATAACAACCACAAACAATTTCTTTCTCCCACACAAAGATCCTATAGAAAAGATAGTAGATTTTAGCTCAAGTGTGGAGAAAACCAATGGAATGGAAATCAAAATCACAAAGAAAATCCTTGGGAAAAACTGAAACCAAGATATAGAAGATGAATCAAAACTCTTTTTCCCAAAAACCCTTTTCTTTGAATTTCCAAACCCTAGCAAAAACACCAAATAGATTGTTCAATTTGAATCCAAAAACTTCTTTTGATTGCTGTGAAAACACCAGAGAGTAAGGAAAAATTCGCACTAAAAATCTTAGAGAAAAACTCTTTCCAATGGGGTATTATAGCCCCCAGAAAAATATAGCCGTTGGCAGCAGAAAATGCCAGAAATACACTGCCGGTCGACCGTCCAACGGTCAAATTTTGCCCGTTGGCAGTTACCGGTCGACCGCCCCGGTCGACCCAAACAAACAGAGAGCTCTGCTCTCAGACACGGTCGACCCGGACGGTCGACCGTCCCAAGTCTGCCAAACGTGCACAGATCTGTGCACGTCGGTCGACTGACCCGGTCGACCGACTTCAGCCAAGTCGACTTGGTCAGAAGACTAGTCGACTGGTGAAGCCTGGAACAGAAAACTGGGTTAAAAACATGTTTAAAAATTCTTTTATCTTTTCTAAAAATCACCAAAAATAGTTTTATCATTTTGCATTGATATATAAACATGTGGTAAAAAGTTTAGCTCAAATATCAATCAATATGAACTATTTTTGTGTCTTATCATTTTTACCAAAAATAAAAAAACTGTTTTTTCTAAAACTTGGATTTTGAATAGAAAATACGTTTTGTCCAAAACTCTTCCAAATACAAAAACATGATATTTAAACACTTTGAAGCATGATGCATATGGATAGAAATCCAATATACATGAAACATATATATATCATAGTTTTTATCTTTAATTCCAAAAATAAGTTTTGTTAAAACACAAAACCTAAAACACATGAAATAGGTATATCAAAGTAAGTTTGTCTAAGTAGTTGAAGCATGCATGTATATAGAACAAATCATATATACATTAAACCATGTAAACTTGTTTTGATCTATCTATTCATGAAAACCAAGATCGGTTAAACCTAAAACCGAAAAACCGAAAACCAATATTCAAAACATGAAACGTGTGTGTTGTGAACTTGAGCATTATCATACTATTCTAATCTTTACAATTTGGATCTAAACACAAAACTAAACTATGGTACCGAAGTCTTCTTGTAGAGCGCAATCTCCAAGCCGACTCGATCCAAAACTCTTTGATCCACCGAGCAAGTGCTATATATGATCTTTGACGCTCGGGCTCTTGAATCAACATGTGAGCTTCCAAATCATCTTGTTGAAGCTAATCACCAACTAATAACTTGATTAATGATCTGAAATTAAAATCACAAGATTATTAGTACACATCACTACATGAGTTAATTATCATCAAAACTAGGGTGGAAGGCCTTTGGGCCAACAATCTCCCCCTTTTTGATGATGACAAAACTCATGGAGTTATATATGCATGGATTAAAGTTAAGCTTCAAAGAAGCTCCCCCTTAACTCATGCATAACCAAATAAACAATAAATAATATGTAATGAATATCAAACATGAAACATGAAACATGCATATCTATGCATAAACAATAAAAGGTTCTAGATACCAATGAAATGTTTAAAACAAAACATGCTCTAGATACCAATTACAAAACATCCAATTACAAAACATGCTCTAGATATCAATTAAAATTAAACTAAATTAAACTTAATATATGCAAAAACATAAACATGCATATAAACTCAAATTCTTCTCCCCCTTTTTGTCAATCATCAACAAAGGGGTACAAACCAAAACAAAACAAAATCTTCTCTCTTTATAATATAAAGAATCAATCTTCAATAAGGGGTAAAGACAAAACCAAATCAAAAAATTTTTTTTCTCCCCTTTTGTTTGAAACAATGAATCAATAAAATAATATTTTTCCTTTATGTCTAAAACAAAAACAAAGTCAATTAGAGGTGACAATCAATTAAGGTACCAATTGAAAATAGTATCTTGATACCAATTTGAAAGGAAACAAGCAAAAATATTGATACCAATTTTAAACAAAATACATGAAAATCTTGATACCATTTGAAATTAAACATAATAAATTTTGAATGTCTAAACAAAAGTTTTGAAACATATGATACAAAATTGTAAATATTTTTCATTTTGAACATATGATACCAAATTTGAATTTTCAATCATAAAGTATGGGAGTGAAAAACAAATACTAATTGAAAGACAAAATCACATTTTCTCCCCCTTTATGAAATACCAACAAAAATAATGCTTAGGCTTGATACCAATTTAAAAGTAATCAATTGAAACAAAGTTAAAGTTCAAGCACTAGCATAAACAAGATTTTGTGCTTAAGGATATAGAGATATAATAAGTACAAATAAAACATATATATGTATGAAAAATAGATACCAATAGAAATTGATATTCTTGGAATTGAAAGCATACATACATACAAAATATATATGAGTATACAAGAAATGTCAAGATTGATACCAATTGAAAGAATTCAATGATACCAATTGAAACAACAATAAGATCAAGTGTATATCTCATATTATCTACCTCCCAATCATGGTTCAAGTTCTAAATGATTTTCATTTTAAAGCATACATGAACATGATCTCCCATCCATCCTCCCATAGATGGTAGGGGTTTTCAAAAATTAGATTTGAAAGTAAGCTTTGTTTGAAAATCTCTACCATAGTGAAGAATACGAACTAGTTATAGGAAAAACTTTTAAAACTAGTACGAATTCCTTCAAGTAAGGAATAAAACAAAATTATTTTTCATGAAACACATGTAAATCATATGATCACTAAACACTCAAAAATCCATAAAGTCCATTCAAATTCTCATGAAAACAAATCATGAGTAAACTAATAAAGTGAGTGTACAAGTATAATGTGACACATTTCGACATGAAAATATTCAATTAAGCTCATATGAAATTCCTTGAAAACATGAAATTCATCTAAGATGTAAAATCACCAATTGAAATCATCTTCAAAACATGAAATTCATCCAAACGATTTAAACTTCAAGGCATATGTATGTCATGTACAAACTAAAGTATACATACATATCCTAAACACAATGAGACCACAAAAGTATATGCATGAAGGCACGTGGCTCAAGGATGTATATGTATAAATGATAGTTTGGACAAGATAGACATATACATGAAGTTAAACAAATAAACACAAAAACACGAAAAACTAAATCTTCACCAAAACTAATTTCATTTCAAGGTATATGTATGGATAGTCAACACAATAAGTATACATACATATCCCTAAACACAATTGAGTCCATATATATAGATTTGCATGAAAGGCAAATGACTCAAAGGGTATACATGTATATCTTAAGGTTTGGCAAAATAAACATATACATGAAATGAAAACTCATACACATAAAACAAATCCAAAAATAGGAATATAGGTTAAAATGTATGAATCATTAAAACTAGACTATACTAGCACATCTAATGGGTTCAAATAAGCAATCAAGCCCAAACATATATAAATACTTATTTGTGTCCCACTACATGTGCAAGTATAAATTCTAGTCTTAATGAAAACTAACATCTAAACAAGTAATCAAATCATTAAGCACAAAACGGGATATAAATCAACATGAAAGACATAAAAATGATCATGAAGAACATCCACATGCTATTAGAATCAAGAAATACATAATAGCCTATAAACATCAAAACATGTGGCAAAATTTGAAATCATACAACACATCACCATTGTTAAGCTATTACAACACAAGTTATTTATCAAAACATGAATCATTAAGATAAAAAGTCATAGTCAACCATATGATTAGCATGACAAAGACATGTGCATTAAACCTATGATTAACATGATAGCTAAAACATAAAGAGAACACAAAATATGGGTCCATACTAAACATGGGTGTCTCAACAACTAATCATGTAAAGCATAAGTCTAATAAACATGGCAAACATCATACTAATCATGAAACAATAAAACATGAATCATTAAAACAAAAATCATACAATCATAAACATCCAAATGATCATAATGCATATGCATGTGCATTAGATCTAGGGCATACATGTTAGTTTAAACAAGGTGAGAACACTAAATATAGATCCATATAAAACATGTGTGCTCAAGTAACTAAACATGTATAACACTATTCTAATGAGCATGGCATAAGCATGATGAACAATAAACCATGGCATGCTATAAATAGATGAACATGAAAAGCATGTAAATAAAAATGAGAGTTAGAGAGTGATACCAAAACCAATGAAGGTGCATCTCTAGTTCTCCAAACCACGGTGGTTCTCCCACCAAATCCCCTTGAGAGTGAAGCATCCAAATGGTTCTCTTTAAGCTTAGAACGCATCCACCTCAAGGCACCAATACTCTCACGTGATGCGAGAGCTCCCACCTACATCAAAAAGCATAGAGGTGGTCTTTGGTACCCATTTTCTTTTGGGTCCATAGGGGTTAGTTTCTTTTCTCACCCAAACAAAATTAGTTGCTAAATTTTCATGATAAACACGATCATAACAAAATCTAGCAAGGTGACCTTTTCGGCCACAATGTGTACATGTGTACACATGAGCATACGTGTAATGGTGGTGACCGTGGGAAGCATGTGTATGCCGTGTAGAGTGTGCATGCAAAGATGGACCTTGTTTCTTGCGAACCAAGGTTTCCAAACGTGAATGATTCAATGTGCATTGGCTCAAAGTGAGCCCAAACATTCAATACTCATCTTCAAAACATTTATATCATTTTCAATGGTGGAAGATAAAGTGGAGCATGCAATAGGTGTGCAAGAAGAAGAAGAAGCTATACTAGCATGGCACACATGAATATCAATCTCATTTTGCAAAGATTCATTTTTCTTTAAAACTAAATCCAATTCTTTTGTAATTGAATCAATTTTATTTTTCAAAACAAGGTTATCTTTTAAAACAAAATCCAATTTAGAAGATAAAACCTCATTGTTTTTCACAACATCATTACAATCATTTTTGTTTTTCAAAATATCAATCTCATCAAGGGCAAGGTCTAGTTGAGATCTTAGTGAGTCACGTTCACTAGTAATCTCTTCCTTCTCTTGCAAAACCAATTCAAAATTAGAGCACAAATCCTTTAACTCATTTTTCAAAACAAGGTTGTCCTCTTTCAAAAGATTGTGTTTTTCCAATAAATTTTCAAGCTTTTGAGCAAGTTCCAAGTTTAAAGTTTGAACTTCAAAACAACCATGACAATAGGAACTAGAGCTATCATCTATTTGAGAATCTGATTGTACCTCAAGGGAGTTATTCCCTTGGACCATGAGGCAACGCTCTTCGGACTTTTCTCTCATAAATCTCCTCATCTTGTTGATAATCCTTGGAAGCTCGGGAGACGTCAATAAGCTCCAAACTACAAAAGCCGAGTCATAACGATCAAACACCGGTAAAAGATGTTCACTAAGAGATGCTCTAAGTGCTCTAAGTGCTAATGCATTTGCCTTTTTATGATTGCTACTATTAGAGAATGATTCCATAGTGGAGGCTTGATAAACTAGATGTCCTAGTCTTTTCAAATGGCTACTCATATTGGCCTTCCAAACATCAAGTCTACTATGGTCAAACATAGGAGGGCTATCCATGAGTGAAAACTAAATGAGTGCAAATGAACAATGCAAATGAAGATTAGCAAACCAAGATCTCACTCCTAGGTGGTTAAACCTAAATATCAGGAGCACTAGCTCTGATACCAATTGAAAGATCACCTAGAGGGGGGGTGAATAGGTGATTATGCTAATCTAATGAACTCAATGCGGAATTTAAAAACTTAATGCAATACACTCAAGTGCAATCAACAAATGATGCACACACAACCAAGCCAAGCAATTATGAATGCACAATATGAATATTTGCAAGGCACAAAGTAAAGAGAGAGATAGAGAGAGTCAATGGATCAAGCGCAAATAACAAGATATGTTACGAGGTTCGAGCACCCAGCTCTACATCCCTGCCTTCGACACACGAAGGATTTCTAATCCACTAGCAAGTCCACAAAGAACTCTCACAAGGAGTATCCAACTCCTCTCTTTACAACCACAACCTCCTCCTTGAGGCAAGCTCCAAACAAACAAAATAATCACCTCACAACCCGAGGGATTAGCACAAAGCAAACACAAGGATCACCTCACAACTTGAGGGATACAACCCAATTGCACAACTTCCTCAACACAATGAGGGCAAGGCACAAAGGAAAGATTGAGTTTTTAACTTGGTGGTCTAAACAACAACCACAAACAATTTCTTTCTCCCACATAAAGATCCTATAGAAAAGATAGTAGATTTTAGCTCAAGTGTGGAGAAAACCAATGGAATGGAAATCAAAATCACAAAGAAAATCCTTGGGAAAAACTGAAACCAAGATATAGAAGATGAATCAAAACTCTTTTTCCCAAAAACCCTTTTCTTTGAATTTTCAAACCCTAGCAAAAACACCAAATAGATTGTTCAATTTGAATCCAAAAACTTCTTTTGATTGCTGTGAAAACACCAGAGAGTAAGGAAAAATTCGCACTAAAAATCTTAGAGAAAAACTCTTTCCAATGGGGTATTATAGCCTCAAGAAAAATATAGCCGTTGGCAGTAGAAAATGTCAGAAATACACTGCCGGTCGACCGGCCGGTCGACCGTCCAACGGTCAAATTTTGCCCGTTGGCAGCTACCGGTCGACCGCCCCGGTCGACCCAAACAAACAGAGAGCTCTGCTCTCAGACCCGGTCGACCGTCCCAAGTCTGCCAAACATGCACAGATCTGTGCACGTCGGTCGACCGACCCGGTCGACCGACTTCAGCCAAGTCGACTTGGTCAGAAGACTAGTCGACTGGTGAAGCCTGGAACAGAAAACTGGGTTAAAAACATGTTTAAAAATTCTTTTATCTTTTCTAAAAATCACCAAAAATAGTTTTATCATTTTGCATTGATATATAAACATGTGGTAAAAAGTTTAGCTCAAATATCAATCAATATGAACTATTTTTATGTCTTATCATTTTTACCAAAAACAAAAAAACTGTTTTTTCTAAAACTTGGATTTTGAATAGAAAATACGTTTTGTCCAAAACTCTTCCAAATACAAAAACATGATATTTAAACACTTTGAAGCATGATGCATATGGATAGAAATCCAATATACATGAAACATATATATATCATAGTTTTTGTCTTTAATTCCAAAAATAAGTTTTGTTAAAACACAAAACCTAAAACACATGAAATAGGTATATCAAAGTAAGTTTGTCTAAGTAGTTGAAGCATGCATGTATATAGAACAAATCATATATACATTAAACCATGTAAACTTGTTTTGATCTATCTATTCATGAAAACCAAGATCGGTTAAACCTAAAACTGAAAAACCGAAAACCAATATTCAAAACATGAAACGTGTGTGTGTTGTGAACTTGAGCATTATCATACTATTCTAATCTTTACAATTTGGATCTAAACACAAAACTAAACTATGGTACCGAAGTCTTCTTGTAGAGCGCAATCTCCAAGCCGACTCGATCCAAAACTCTTTGATCCACCGAGCAAGTGCTATATATGATCTTTGACGCTCGGGCTCTTAAATCAACATGTGAAAGCTTCCAAATCATCTTGTTGAAGCTAATCACCAACTAATAACTTGATTAATGATCTGAAATTAAAATCACAAGATTATTAGTACACATAACTACATGAGTTAATCATCATCAAAACTAGGGTGGAAGGCCTTTGGGCCAACAAATACAAATAGAATAAAAGATTTCAGTGCTAAGTAAGATTTTTATACCAGAGGTCGGCAAAGAAAAAAGCACACTGGGAGATGTTTTCGGCAGAGGGGCATTTGTTGGAGAAAATCCTCGAGTTGCACTTATACAAAATAGACCACACAATAGCTTGAACACAGATGTCCCAGATTTTTCGATACACAAGGCATGCTAGCCCTTCTCCAATCCTCCCACATGGTACGAAGAGACGTAGGCCAAGGCAGAAGGGCAAGGCGGTAAAGAAAAGGAGCCCAAACTGTAAGGCAGAACCACAATGTAAGAATATATGATTGGAGGACTCAGGGTGATTTCCATAGAAGACACACACTTGATGGAAATCAAAGCAACAGAGAACACCAGAGAATAGTTATCAATCACACGATTAAGTAAACAAAGGAAAGAAAGAGAGAACATAAGATTTAACAAGGTTCGGCAATTTGCCTACGTCCTCGAGGCAAGAGGAAAAGTTCTTATTAAATCAATCAGTTACAGGTTATTAATATTGGAGATAATCCCCCTCTATATATATAGCCAAAGAAGCCACAAAGAAAAGAAAACCAAAAATACTAAATACGGATCAGAAACAAATTCGAAATCAGATTTGGAAACAGGCCGCGCATCCGTATTAGTCGACTAGGAAATATCCTAGTCGACTAATTACTCCTATTAGTCGTCGACTAGGTATTTGGCCAGTCGACTAGTCTGTAGTGAAACAGATTTTCAGCTCTCTATTTGTATCATTTGTCGACTAGGCCGAATACCTAGTCGATTAGGCTTGGTTCCTCTTGTGCAATCTACCATTGATACGATTAAGACGCTTTCGTATTTGACGCCATTGATTGTATCGATCTTTGGCTAAATTCTAACAGAGTTTAGAAAACTCTATCAACAAGATTTTACCCTCTCTACGCTCAAATTTTCACCTCGGTGAAGATTTTTTAAATCTGATCTCATTGTGAAAAAACTATAATTTTAGAATGATGTTATCTGTAGGTTGATGGTGACTCTGGCTTTTCACAATTTATCCGCAGTAGCAGTGGCTATGCGGGTCAAATCTACAGGGAGGGATGCGATGGAAGCGTTTTGGTATATTTACTTAATTGGTTAAGTATTCTTCTTTGTTTTGAAAAAGAAAAGAAAAGAATCCTAAGTTAAAGTTAGTAGAAAGAAGATATAGAAAGGATAAGCATTTGTATTTTGGTTTTCTTTTAAAAGAAATTAAAAAGAAAAGAAATCCGTGCTAAGTATTCCATAAGAGAACTTACCTCTTTAGTCGATTATCTAACCCTAGATCATTGACCAAGGTTTACCTTGAGTTGGAGGTGATCAAAGCATAGCCATAAGATTGGAGTCGGTTCCGTCAACATTAGATCATCAAAACTCAAACGACAAGCATAGAATAAGAAGACTATGAAAGCAATTCTATCGTCATGAACTATCAATGACACTTACCAAGGCAAAGGCAAGGTTATTCTGAGCTATTAGATTCACTTGAATTGAGACATCGAGAGAGAAGAAAGTGTTGTAGAAGAATTAAACAAGAAGAAAATAACACAAGAAATAAAATAAAAATAACTTTCGATTAAATAGAAAAACAATAAGAAAAGGAGGAACTGACATCAATTATTATTCTTGACTCCATTCTCTCTCTTAAACATATGAATCTCTTCTCTAATCTTGGTTACAGAAAATAAAACTGAAACTAAACTAATCTAAACCCTAATTTTGATGTCTGAAAGTATTCTGAGATGTCTCTCTACTCATGCCTCTGTTGGGGTATTTATAGGAGGAAGCCTGGGTAGTGACTCATCAAAATACTAACTCATCAAAAGGTATGTTCTCAGAATTTTAAAGTTGAACCATGAATATGCTGAGAATATCCTTTTCTTCTCTTGATTGGAAATTTAATTGATTTGGGCTGCAGCTAGCTGTCATATTAATGGCTGAATATGACTCATCATATGACTGAATGGAAACTATAATCAACAGAAGAATTGTAGTCCTTTAAGTCTTCTTTCTGGATCATCTTCAATTATTAGTTTTGTATTTCTATAATGAAAGTTATGATCAGATTACTGAAAGATGCTTAGCCTAAATCTGAATTTTGATTGAATTATAGACTTTTAGAGTTTTCTTCTATGACTCTATTTTGCCATATAATCAAAGGGTATATTCTCAAAGTTTGAATTTAAACCCTGAATGTGTTGAGAATATATTTTTCTTCTTTACTTAGAGAATAATTGATTTTCAATCACGAATTTAGTTGAATTTTCCTTTCAATCTCCAAATATGATTACCTCGAATGTCTGAGTTTATTGGGCTTGTTGGGGTCTTTTCCTGTTTTTGTCCTTTTTATAAAAGTCTACACATCACTAAGCAAAAAGAGGTCAAATAGCAGAGTTTTATTAAAAATAAATATGAAAATGTGACAATGAATGTGCAATATTGGTAAACAATCATGAGCTGAATACACCATAGCACCATATCGACTCGAATTGGCTGCACCATTGTGGTTTCTTATGTACCTATGCCCAACGGGATCAAGTCACACGTAGTTCATCCAGACGAGCTCCGCTGAGCTTACTCAACTGGAAAGATATGAAGTAACTCTTTACAATATGCAATCTTCACTCCCGGAATAACCTTGGTAAGCATATCAGCGGGATTCTCCTTTGTGTGAATTTTATGTAACTCGATTTCACTTTCATCAAGAATCTCTCAAACAAACTAGAACCTGATATCAATGTGCTTCACCCTTGCATGATATACCTGGTTCTTTGTCAAATAGATAGTACTCATGCTATCACAATTGATTTTCAATAGATCTTGATCAATCTCCAAGTCGTCAAGCAACCTTTGAAGCCAAACTGCCTCTTTCATAGCCTCTAACATGGCTATATTCTCGGCCTCCACAGTAGACAATGCAATGGTGGAATGTAGAGTAGAGCGCAAGCTAACTAGTGCTAAGACAATATAAACACATATCTCATTATGGACCAGCGTTTGTTAATGTCTCCAGCATAGTCAGAATCAATATATTTGATACACTCATGCTTACCAGCAACATCCTTTTTGAATACCAAATCAATGTTTATGGTACCTTTAATGTACTGTAGAATCCACTTCACTGCCTCCCAATGACCCCTACCGTGATCGTGCATTTATTTGTTGACCGTTGACATAGCTTGTGACAAGTTGGGCCTTGTACACACAATTGCATACATTAAATTACCAACTGTGCTAACCTAGGGCACATGAGTCATGTACTCATGTTCTTCAACAGTAATAGGAGACATAATTGCTTTTAACTTGAAATGAGGAGCCAGTGGTGTACTTACGGACTTTGTATCATCGTTGATATTGAACTTCTGAAGTACCTTCTTCAAATACCCCTTCTGTATCAAGCTAAACTTGTCACTCTTTCAATCTTGCTCAATCTCCATGCCTAGCATCTTTTTTGCTTCACCCAGATCTTTCATCTTTAATTCTAAAGACAAGTCTTTCTTCAATTTATCAATAGCAGACTGCTTTTAGAAGCGATGAGCATATCATCCACATACAAGAGTAAATAGATGTACTCATCATCAGATAGCTTATTGTAATACACACATGGGTCGTAATGATTTCATGTGTACCTCTTCCCTCTTATGAAACTGTCAAAACGCTTGTACCAGCGCCTTGGAGATTGCTATAATCCATACAATGATTTTTTCAGTTTGTATACTATATTCTTCTTTTCTGCAGTTTTGAACCCCATCGACTGAGACATGTAGATCTCCTCTTCAAGATCATCATGGGAAAAGGCAATCTTTGCATCAAGCTAATCAAGTTTCAACTCGTACTGTGCTACCAATGCCAACAAAATTTGAATAGACGAGTGTTTTACGACATGTGAGAATACCTCATTGTAGTCAATGCCTTCTCATTGAGTGTAGCCTTTAGCTACCAATCTAGCTTCTAGCGTACAGTATCACCATCTTAAGATCCCTGTTTCTTTGTAAATACCCACTTACAACCGATCTCCTTGTTTCCCTTGGGCAACTCTGACAGTTCCCAAGTATCATTCTTGTGTAGAGAACTCATCTCTTTTATCAAGGCATCCTTCCATATCTTGGACTCTGAACTGATTTTAGCTTCCCTGTAAGTAGATGGGATTGCCTCCTCAACGACTGGGAGAGCATAGGCTACGATCATGTTAGTAGTGAGTCAACTGTGCTTCCGTAGATTTCTCGGGATTCTTCTAACTGCAATGGATTCTTAGATATTACCCATAACCTGCCCTTGATTCTCATCATTATCAGCATCCTGTTCGACTACCCGAGCATCACCTTGTGTCACCGAGGGCATGACCTCAAATTATACTGATCTTTCTAGAGACGGTAAAGTAGCAACACTCTTCACCTGCTGTAATATCATGTTGGCTGTCTGACTCTCCACCTGCTGAGAGTTTGTAGGCTTCACCTTGGAGCCTCATCAAACATGACATCTCTGCTCAAGATAAATTTCCTGTTCTTTCAATCCCAAATTTTGTAGCATTTTACTCCTTTCTTGAATCCTATGAACACACTTTTTCTCACCCTTGGATCCAACTTGTCTTCCTTGATATGATAGTAGACCAGATACCCAAATATCCATAGTGAATCATAATCCTGAGCAACTTTCCCTGACCCCCTAGAGGAGTTTTACCTCCTATTACAGATGAAGGCAACCTGTTAACAAGATGGCAAGCATATACCAATACCTCAGCCCAAAAAGATTTCGATATGCCTGCGTTGGATAACATGCAATGGACATTCTCTAGTAAGGTCATAATCATCCTTTCAGCCACCCCATTTTGTTGCGGTGTTTCTCTTACTATGAAATACCTTTCATGCCCTCATCACGACATAGCTATAGGAGAGGATCGCATGTATACTCTCCTCCATTGTGTAAACGAAGTACCTTGATCTTCCTTTCGGTATTCTGTTTCATGTTCTTCTTTCACTTCACAAACAACTCAAGAATTTTCTCTTTGTGCTTCATAATATATACCCAACATCGCCTAGAGTAATCATCTATAAAAGACGCAAAGTAATGGTTACCTCTAATAGATGCCATCTTAGTAGGTCCCCAGACATCTATGTGAATATAATACAGAATTCCCTTAGTGCAGTAAGTTGCGGTGCCAAATCTCACATTAGTTTTCTTTCTGATGTTGCAATGTTCACAAAATTCCAATTTGAAGTTACCGGCACCTTTCAATAAATCTTGCTTTACAAGATATTGCAAAGAATTTTCTCCTGTATGTTTGAGCCTCATAAGCCAGAGTTGGGTGTAATCATTATCTGAATTTGTAGAAGTCGCCACTTGCTCTATGACCGTACTACCCTTCTAGTAGTAAAGGTTAGTGTGTCAGATGCCCTTCAAAAAAACCATCGAGCCTTTAATCATCTTGAGAACTCCATCTCTAATAGATACTTCAAGACCCAATGCTTTCAAGGCACAAACAGAGATAAGATTCCTTTTCAGTTGAGGTACATACCTTACATCTTTTAATTCTCGCACCATCCCATCAAACATCTTAACCAAAACAATACCTATTCCTTCCATGTGACATGGACGATCATCACCCATGATAACGGAACAACCATCTAGTTTCTTAAAACTAGAAAACCAATCCCTCTTGGGACATACATGATAGGTAGCTCCTGTATCAACCATTCACTCAGAATCATATGAGTAACCTACGGTAGGAGTGGTGACTGAGAATTAAAATATCAATGAGTCTGAGTCTGATCCATCTACCTGTGAAGTACAACCCGATTGGGTATTAATCACCTGTGTAAGATTTGCTTTAGTCTTTGACTCCTTTCCTTATTCTTATCCTTGATCCTTGGACAATAAACCTTCCAGTGCCACATTGGTTCTTCTTCAGATCTCTGAATCTTGGTCTGGACATTGATCTCCCAGAACACCTTTGCCGTTCTGATTGGAACTTCTGCCTCTTATCACTAATGTCTCTGCTGATGTACTATTGGAAAAAGATTGCTAATCCTTCATCCTCACTTCAAAAATTACAAAAACAATCGATACATCATTATCATTAAGTGATTGTTTTTCATTAATTAAGGTGACGACGATGGTGTCATACTCTTCATCAGGAAGAGAATTCAAAAAAATTAACGCCTTATCCTCTTCTTCGATATCCACATCCACATTAACCAAATACATAAGAAGTTGTGTAGTTGTTCATATGCTCAGCAATAGAGAGTCCCTTCTTCAACTGGAAGCGATAAAGCCTCTTCATCAGAAGCAATCGAGACTCGATACTCTTCGTCAGATATTTTTTCTCGAGAATCTCCCACAGCTTCATTGTAGATGTCTCATATAGCACATGATACTTGATGTCTTGTGTCAAACAAGACCTTATAAGACCATACACCATCTTATTCATCTTGTCCTAATCTTTTCAAAAGTCTCCTCCGACTTTTCTTTCAATCGTAGAGTGTCTTCAAGGTTTAATGTCGTCAATGCATCCATCATCTCACACCTCCACATCCCAAAATTGTTCGTGCTATCAAACTTTACCACATCAATCTTCATCAGATATGTGCTCACGAATTTCACCATGGATTGACTTTCTTCGGCCATCTTCTCAATATATTTCTCAACACAATGCGGAAATTAATTAGTGAAAATAAATCCAAATAAGAAAGATCAAATTTTTACTTTCGAATGAAACTGTAGACAGTCTCCAAGTTGATTTGCTCCACTTGAAAGAAAAAACTCCCCGTCTAACCCGAAAAGCTCTGATTCTGCTTGTTGGGAATCTAAGCAACAGAGAACAACAACGCCAGAGAATAGTCAACAATCACATGAACAAGTAAACAAAGGAAAGAAAGAGACAACACAAAATCTAACGAGAGTCGGCAATTTGCCTACGTCCTCAGGGTAAGGGAAAGAGTTTTTATTGAATCAATCAATTATATATTACTAATATCGGGGACAATACCCCTCTATCTATAGCCAAAGAAGTCACGAAGAAAAGACTAAATTGGGATAAAAAATGAATTCAAAATTAGATTTGAAAATAGGTCGCGCATCCGCATTAGTCGACTAGGAAATATCCTCGTCGACTAATTACTCCTCTTAGTCGACTAGGTATACCTAGTCGACTAGGTTTGGTTGCTCCTATGTAATCCACCATTAATACGACTGATATGCTCTCGTATTTGACGCCATTGATTGCATCGATCTTTGGCTAAATTCAGATTTGAGTTTAAAAATCTGCAGACAGAAATATAGAATTTCAGGATTGATAATAGATAATGCTAGGTACTCAATACTACCGCTATAGTAAGTGCTATATGGGTCGTGATCCACAAGGAGGGACTAGCGATTGAAGCTTTTAAATAAGTTACTTTTCCTTTTGAGTTTACAAAAACATATTAGAAATTTCTTCTCAGTTTTAGGAAAAAAAGAAAATAAAAATAAAAAGGTTAAGTTAGAAAATGTGAAGATGAAAGATGAATATGGTGATGTTGTTTTAAGAACTAAATTAAAAAGAAAAGAATTAAAGTGATAAAGGAAGAGTGATTTTTGAGTGGAATTATAAATTAACAATTAAAAGAAAGAAACTAAAGATTCTTACTTACCTCTTCAGTGCTCATTAATCTTGGATCTGTCGCTATGACTTACCTAGTCTTTGAAGGTGATCAAGCTTGGCATGTAGAATTTTTCTCGTTCCCGATCTACACTAAGAATAAAAGGGCAAGTTAAACTAACAAAGGAATAGTTGTTCATCACCATAGGCCATAAAGTACACTAGCAATGGTGAAGTAGTCTCAAGGCTATCGGATTTACTTGGATTACAGACACATCAGAGGAAAGCAAACAAAAACAAGAGTAAAGAAGAAAAAGAACTTCAATTCGATTCAAATAACAATGAAAGAAAAAACTTACTTACATCTATGTCACCCTTAGTACAAACTTGCTCTCATTCCTCCATGAAACTTTCCTTTCCTCTCAGTTACATAAAGAAAAATAAAAATTATATTAAAAGAGAAAGAAGAACCTAGATTAAATGTATACCAAAAACTATTCTATTCTCTACTACCCCCCTCTATCTCTGAGTATACAGGTATTTATAGGAGAAATGGGACAGGGGAGAGGAGTGTCAGACAGGGGGAGCAAATGCTCACCCTAAGTCAAATAAAGAGCCGCAGAAACGCGACTTTGCTTCCCCTAATTCAAATAAAGAGCCGTGAAAATGCAGCTTAATTCAAATAAAGAGCCGCGTTGGCCTGGGGATGCTCCTTCATTGATCCTTCCTCTATCTTCCTATCTTATTAGATTTTGATTTTCTGCTCCATATTTGACAATTTTTATCTTTTTATCCTTAACGAAACTAATAGGGTCTTCAGGAAATTCATTTTTTCCTTGAAATTAGATGATATTATCTCATCTGATATATCCAGTTTTTAGATAAGATAGCTTCTACAACCTTCGAATTTTAATCGATCCCATTTCTTTTGAATTTTTGGATTTAATTGGATAAATCTGTCAATCTCTCTCTTTTCTTCCTTAATTACACTACACACCATTAAACATGAAAATGCATTAAATAGCAGTATTTTATTAAAAAATAAATTCAGAAATGTGACACTTATGATATGAACACATGTCATGCACGTGTGCGATCACACCCATCACACCTATCTTTTGCTCGTCTTCGAGCAAAACAAAACTAAATATCCATTTTCGTAGGAAACACGATTGCACTTAGCATGTGCAACAAGCCGTTAAACTCTATGTTACCCCTATAGGACTAGTTTTATCTCGTAAGGGTATTCAGCGAATTACACCGCCAAAATCCATAAAGAAAGAAAAAAGTGTTAGTATTTTCGAAAAGCATTTTGAAAAGGAGAGAAAATTTTTGAAGTATAATTGTAAGAGTTCAAGTAATTTATAATTTATAAGAAAACATAATTTTTCATTCCTAAACTTAGTCTCTATTTAAAACTTGTTATCAATCAAGATAAGGAGTTAAACTTATATTTCTCATCTAATCTATTACTTTACCCTAAATCATATGTACCTTCGTGACCGTGAATATTTTGACTAGGAGTTCTTTAACTCTAACTCTTATGCCTTATTTTCTTTTCTTTCTTTTTATATATTTGGTGGTATTATTTCTTAGTTCTATTAAGCTTTCTAATCTGCCCATGTAACGAGCCTTTAGTCGGTGACACCCAAACCAGACGGTCTTAGGGCACCGGGTGAGAAAACACCCCAAGAACTTAAGGACTCGAGTAAGCAAAGTCACAAAACTAAGGATTTTATTATTTGGACCGCTTTTAGGCATGAATAATTATGCTTTATGAGGCACAAATACCCAGCTTAATCAGAGAATTTTTAATATATATATTTTTTAATAAGGCATAAGAATCTTTATTTTTGAACCCTAAGTGTGTATAAAGTTATATATTTCGTCAAGGTAAAGATCAAGACTAAATTACTTTCTCAAGTTTTCTTCCTAGCCCTAGAAATCAAACAAATAATCTTATTTTGAGCAAGTATAAGAAATTCTAATTATAATTATCTTATTCCTTAAAATTAAATTTCTTACAAAAAATAGGTCAAAAATATTGTTTCTATTTTCAAAAAGTTTTTAAAAACAAAGAAAATTTTAAATTTTTTTAATAAAAAAAGTCAATGTATGTTAGAACCCTCCCCACACCTATCTCATGCATTATCTTCAATCTATGAATGAATGCATATATACATGAAAAAGAAGAAAGGGAAGGAATATATTACTTTAACATGGTGGTTCCGATGGTGGTCGAATTGGGCCAAGCGATGCAACCCAATCAAGATAATATGGTGGTTCACGGAATCCATCTTTATTGACCTCTTTTTTATTTACATAATAACAATTTTCAATATGAATAGGATCATGAAAGATCCTATCATGAAACTTATTCCCTTTACATGACCAGTCTTGAAAAATCATCACAGAGACATCTTGGTCTATACCTATGTCCAACAAAAAAATGTGATTTGATGGAATGGTTGACTTGGGCTCAAGAGTGGTAAGTTCAGGAACCATTACTAACTTGGGAAAATCAAGTGTAGGTTCAATAGTGGGAATTGGTTCAAACGTTGATCAAAGAAATAAAATTCACATTTTTTTTCCATTAATAGAATGTGACTATCCAAAATTGGTGATTCAATTTCTAAATCTATAGGTATGTGAATAAATGTTGGCTTGGGAAATTGGTCCAAATTGGGTTAGGATACCGGAGTCAATATAGATTCGAAGATGGGAACTAAATCATAAGGTTGTTAATCGGGGTCACATTCACACTCGGGTTCAATCTCATTGAATGGTAAACTTGCCAATTTAATCAAGATTTGGAATTGGTCAAGTTCAAGTTTGTGTGATGAAATTGACTCTTGGTTAAAGTCTTCAAGATACCATGATTCTTAGTTTTTATCAATACAGCTAGCGCAATTAGGAATGGACAAACATGTGTTAGGTACAATTTTCTCATTCCTATCTTTCACTATGTTGATCAAACGACTCATTTGTGCTTTTAGCCTATTGATATATTAGAAAAAATTATTTTCAGACTGAGTCAGGTTTGTAGGATCTAAAAATTATGTCAACACAATACTATAACAAAGATAATTAGTGTTAAATAAAATAACTTGCAAGAAAGGAAATAAATCTCAGAAAATATGTAAACACAAAAACAAGAGATTTTATCCTGGTTCGATCCTCTTGACCTACATCCAGTCCCTAAGCACCGCTTTAGATTTTTCTTATTTGATTTTGTACACCTAAAAATAACTCCTTGTACACCACTTGACAAACAATCTTTGCTAAATTTGTACAACTCTTTTTTACACCAAGAAGATAATTTCCTTGTGCACCTCTTCTCAACACCAAGAAGATAACCTTGTACAATACTTCTCTTTGAGTGATTATAAAATAACCTATAAGCCTTGAGACTTGTATGCGATCGTGAACAAGAACTCTTATAGGTGGACTCTCAGAATTCTTCACAATAAGATTGGAATTGTGTGAAGAACAGAAAGTGAAACTAATTTTCTGGAAAATAGAATTTTTTAACAGAGTTTAGACAGAAAACTAATCATATGAATTGGTCTGTTTAGCCTAGGATAACATACCTATTTATAGCTGAAATCTATGATCAATATCAGCACAAATTTAAATATTAAAACGTTGAATAAATAGCAGAAAATAATAACTGTTTAATAGTCAGAAACTGTTCTAGGGGATGGAGGATAGTTGACTAGGATATGACATTTTGTCTGGGTTAGTCGACTAGTCAAGAAAGCAAGTCGACTACATCAAGACTGATACAGATATGCAAGTTTCTAAAAACGATAACTAGTCGACCAGCAGAATGAGTTAGTCGACTATAACATATATTAGTCGACTAGCAATGTTGGTAAGTCGACTAATGCTACTAACAGTCAAGAAACAGAAAGTTGATTTCTTTTCTGGACAGGACTTAGTCGATTATAGACTTATTATAAGTCGACTAACAACTATATTAGTCGACTATAGGAAAGATCAAGTCGACTAATAAGACTATCTGTGTGTGTAATCAAGACTTTTAACAAATATCTAAAAATACATAAAAATAATACAAATTACATTTGTTACCATCAAAATAAGTTCTAACATTCTCCCACGTTTTGATGATGACAATGTGTGTATGCACAAACTCTCCCTTAGAGAAACACCCCCTGCAGAAAATAGGTTGTAATAAATATATATAACAAGTATTCCCCCTGCATCATAGTATACATATGATATATTTTCAAATGTTAGAAATGAATCACCTAGAGGGGGGTGAATAGGTGACTAGCTAATCTAATGGTCAATTAATGCAGAATTAAAACTATTAAAACAAACTAAAACTTCTTAAGCTAAACACACTAAGTATAACCTAAGAGTGTAGCCGAATTTCCCGTGAAGGGCTCTGGACTAACTCCTAAAGATTCCTCTAGATAAGAGTTGAGGTGCCGCTTTGGCTCTCTTGGTTGAATACAAGTGTGAGCAAACAATCCCCCAGTAATAACAATATAGCACAAGGTATATCAAGTATAAAAAGATGAAGACAATATAAGCATGCAAGATATAAAGACAAGTGAGAGATAGAGAGAAAGCAATCGCAAACACGGGGATTTGTTTCGAGGTTGGAGCACACTTGCTCTACGTCCCCGCCTTCAACACTATGAACGATTTCCACTATAAAACGATCACACCGGATCACTCGGTGCCGCAACACCTACAATCGAGTTCACACTAGAACTCCTTTGGACTCTCTAGTCCCTCTCGTGTTCCCACAAGAACAACACACCGCAAGCACGCAAGCTTGCCGAGACCGCACCTCTACAATGAGCTCTCACTAGAACTCGAAACACCGCGAAGTCGCAAGTCCGCCTCCTCAAAGTACAATGGTCAACTCTTGGTGATCTAAACACTTTGATCACCTAAAATAACTCTCATAACTACTCTCCTATAGGATGAATATATCAATGGAAAGCTCAAGTGTGTGTGTGAGAAAACTAGGATTGAAATTGTGGTGGAAAACACAAGAAAATCACTTTTGAAAACTCTTGATAAACTCTCGTTTTGAATGAAAGTATTTGAATCTAAAACAAGTGGAGATAAACACTTAATTGAATAGGAAAAACTGGCTCAAAAACCCACTTAAAATCTTACCTAAAATAGTCCAAGGAACCCCCATTTTATAGGCCAAGAAAAACTAGCCGTTGGGTCCAATCAGCAGTCCAGACTGCTGTCGGTCGACTGCCCGGTTGACCAGCCAACGGTCAGATTTCTGACCGTTGAGCCAGTGGTCGACCGGACTGGTCGATCGTGGCCTGGATGCAGAGAGCAAAGCTCTTTGCCGGTCGATCCCCCGGTCGACCGAAGCCATTTCCAGAGAGTAGCACTCTCTGTCGGTCGACCGGGTCGGTCGATCGACCCTCCAGCCAAACAAAACGTGCACATCGGTCGACTGGCTCGGTCGACCGACTCCTGGCTCGGTCGATCGTGCGGTCGACCGGCAGAAGTCAAAACAGTATCTTTTTAGGAATTAAAAACTTGATATTTTTCCTTCAATAAAATCCCATAAATTCTCTAAAAATCTACAAAAATATTATACTTTGATATACAAATATGTTTGAGTAAAAATCAAAACATGTTACAAATATTTTCAACTATTTTTGTAACTTAAAATTTTGGCTTGAAACAAAATCTGTATTTTTCCAAATAGATTTTTTCAAAACTTCTCCAAATACAAAAATAAGATATTTTAAACACTTTTAAAGTATAGAGTGTATGGATATGATCCACTACACATACATGATGAAATATCTATGTTTTTGACAATAGGCACTAAAATAGATTTGGTTAAAACACATGTATATATGAAACTCTAAAAACCAAAACGGTATTTTTCAAATGAAAAGTCTTTTATGAAAACTCATATAAATCTTGTGTGTGAGTGTATATGGTATACTTGAGCAATCCACTAACTATTCTATCCTTTATATTTTATCTAAAAATAAAATCTTACTAAAACAAACCTAAACTCAAGTCTTCTCTTGAAGGGCTTCACTTGAAGTCTTCTTCTCCTTCTTGACTTGGTCTCCAAACTTGATCCAATGAGCTAGATTACTCATGAGTACTTGATGTGGTCTTGATGCGTAAGCTCTTTAATCAACACGTGCTAGCTCCAAAAATTGACTTGAAATCCTTTATTGAAGTTACACACCTACTAAGATCTTGATCATATATCTGAGACTAATTAAACATAAGATCATTAGTACTATAACTATATGAGTTAATCAACATCAAAACTAGAGTGATGGGCCTTTGGGCCAACAAGAAATAACTTATATCAGCAGGTATTCTCTTTTCTTTATATGGTACCTATAAGATAAAATATTGTTAATAGCACCAATCATAATATGATCAAAATATTAATCTTTAGGAATCCAAACCTAATGTGAATTTAGTTTCCATCTGTTAGTATAAACATAATTGCATGAATTACATATATGATGTATATATGATGCAATATAAGCATTTTTATCCATATTATTTAGATTTTTAGGAATCCAATATTTATACTTTTATTTCATTGTCTTCTTAACAAAAGAATTATCATTATTCTCTTTGTAGACATGTGTAGTTCTTTCAACATTATTTTTTAAACAACCAAGACCAATATGCTTATCTTTTAAAAATTCAAGTTCAAAATGATTATATAAAACCTTTTAATATGACAATATATCATTTAAATTTTCTTTTCTTTTATTAAACTTTGTCACTTTATTCAAAAGTTCTTCATATTTATCTTTGAAACTTGTCATGTCTTTATCTAAAACAGAAATTCTTTCATTTAAAGACAAGTTTCTCTTTTAAGCAAAATATTTTCTTTTAAGAAATTCTCATTATTCTTTTTTAATGAAGATATAACTTTTTCAAAGTCATCCTTTTGAGAATTTACAGAAAAAATTTAAGAAAAATCAATAGAATTTTCTTTTGATAAAACTTTATTTTTCATCTTTTCATTCTTAAGATCATTATATAGTTCATGAAATACATCTAATAGTTCAGTATATTGTATCTTATCTTCTTCTTAAGCCATAAAGCAAACATTTGCATGTTCAGTGGCTTCTTCATTTGAGGGAGATGAATCACTATTTTCTCATGATGCTTGATAATCTTTCTTCTTTTTAAACTTTTTGCTCTTGAATTTTTTCTTTGTTTTTGAGTAATGGGTAATCCTTCTTCATATGACCTGTTTTATTATAATTAAAACATGTAGGATTAAACTTAATTTGTTTCAATAACTTTCTGAATTTTCTGGAGAGCATTGCCATCTCCTCTTCATCATCATTTGAATTTTTCGTATCTGAGGATGTATGGAAGGCAAATACTTTCTTCTTTGATTGAAGTTGATGTTCATCATTCTTTCGATCTTCAAGTTGCACTTCATATGCCATTAAATTACCAATAAGATTTTCTAATGACATTGTTGAAAGATCATTTGCTTCTTCTATTACAGTGATTTTCTTCTCCCAATCTGACGTGAGTGCACGAAGAAACTTTCTAACTTTTTCAACTTGAGTGTATTCCTTTCCAAGGGATGATAAGGAATTTGTAATGTCCGTGAATCTTATAATCATTTCTGATATTGTTTCATTCTCCTTCATTTTGAAGAGTTCAAACCTGTGAACAAGAATATAAATTTTAGACTCTTTAACCTTATTTGTACCTTCATGGGTTACCTGTAAAATCTGCCATATTTGATTTGCAGATCTGGCTGTTGATACACGATTGAATTCTTCTTTATTCAAGGCACAGAAAAGCGTGTTCATTGCTTTTGCATCAAGATTTGCAGACTTCTTTTGTTCTTCACTCCATGCACTGTAATTTGTGGTCTGCTTGGTGTACGATACTTCTACTATGTTTTAGAGTTTATAGTTGAAGGATTGCAAGTAGATCTCTATTCTACACTTTCAATAGTTGTAGTTGGATCCATCAAATAGTGGCAGACGTTGTGTAGAATGTCCTTCTCTGAATTGTGATAAAGGAAATTATGTTATCATCCTTGTAGGGTGTTGACCAGATATGCAGGACTAGGCTCTAATACCAATCGTAGGATTTAAAAATTATGTCAACATAACACTATAACAAAGATAATTAGTGTTAACTAAAATAATTCGCAAGAAAGCAAATAAATCTCAGAAAATATGCAAACACAAACACAAGAGATTTTATCCTGATTCGGTCATTTTGACCTATATCTAGTCCCCAAGTAACCCGCTTGAGATTTTTCTTATCCTTAATTTTGTACACCCAAAATCAGCTCCTTGTACACCACTTGACAAACAACCTTTGCCAAATCCGTACAACTCTTCTCTATACCAAGAAGACAATTTTCTTGTACAGCTCTTCTCAACACCAAGAAGATAACCTTGCACAATACTTCTCTTTGAGTGATTACAAAATAACCTATAAGCCTTGAGACTTGTATGTAATCGTGAACAAGAACTTTTATAGGTGGACTTTCAGAATTCTTCACAATAGGATTGGAATTGTGTGAAGAACAGAAAGTGAAAACTAGTTTTCTGAAAAATAGAATTTTTCAACAGAGTTTGGACAGAAAACTAATCATATGAATTGGTCTGTTTAGCCTAGGATAACATCCCTATTTATTGCTGAAATCTATGGTCAGTTAGGGTAGTTATCAAGACAAATTTGAATATTAAACTGTTAGATAAACACCAGAAAGCAATAATTGTTTAACAGTCAGAAATTGTTATAAGTTGACTAGGGGATAGAGGGTAGTCGACTAGGATATGACATTTTGTCTGCGTTAGTCGACTAGTCAAGGAAGCAAGTCGACTACATCAAGACTGATACAGATATGCAAGTTTCTGAAGACTATAATTAGTCGACCAGCAGAATGAGTTAGTCGACTATAACATGTATTAATCGACTAGCAATGTTGGTAAGTCGACTAATGCTGCTAACAGTCAAGAAACAGAAAGTTGATATCTTTTCTGGAAAGGACTTAGTCGACTATAGGCTTATGATAAGTCAACTAACAACTGTATTAGTCGACTATAAGAAGGATCAAGTCGACTAATAAGACTATTTGTGTGTGTAATCAAGGCTTTTATAATATATCTAAAAATACACAAAAATAGTACAAATTACATTTATTATCATCAAAATAAATTCCAACAAGATTTTTCATACTCCTATCTGAATTCATAGGTTCTTCTTCTTTTTGTGGGATGGAGTAAAAATCTTGGATTTGGGAGTCTTGTGAGAATTTTAAGTCTATCATTTTCAGCTTTTGTTCTTGGGACTCAATCATGACTTCTATACTCTTCATCACCTCAGATTTTTCTTCTATGGGTTAATCATGACCAGGAAAATTAAAAGCTGAATGTTGAAATGGTGGTTAATAATATGACTCGGGGGAATTGTATCTTCATTGACTCTGTGAAAAGTAGTGATGATTGTTCCACTCTTGTTCATAATATTGGGACTGGGAATGTATTGATTCGGATAAGACCAGACCGGCATACTTGGTTGGTTAAAGTTATGATATGTCAGGTTGGTAATATCCGAGTCAAAAGAGATCAGTGTAAAGTATGGATCACTATATATATTTGAATAATTATAATTGTAATCCACATCACCAAGATGTCAAAAACAAAAAGCAAAAACAAGCAAACAAATAAATGAAAAAAAATCTAGCCTAAGTTAGGGTAGACCTTAGACCCAGACGACTCCTAACTGGTTAGACTGTCCACGGGGAGT
Organism: Agave tequilana; assembly: GCA_038442645.1. Lineage (NCBI taxonomy): Eukaryota > Viridiplantae > Streptophyta > Magnoliopsida > Asparagales > Asparagaceae > Agave > Agave tequilana. Next base: position 40,872 of record JAVJIF010006169.1, read on the forward strand.
ATATTACAGAATCTGATCATAAGTTAGTCGGTCAGGTAGAGGCAAGATTGGTGGGAGGTATCCGCGGTTAAAAGCGACAAGCCTAATTAAGCCAAACCACCAACCTTCGAGGTTTCGCCTCTCAATCCCTAAAGTTTGACCTTGGCAAGTGTCAAATTCTAACCAACTTCCCTCTCATGTCAGTCTCCTATTGAGTCTGAGATGTCCCTAGGGCCAACGTCGACTCAGTTTTAATTAGGCTTGGGTTAGTGAGTGAGGAGACTGTTTGTGGGCTAAGGGAGGGTAATGACTTCTCCATCTTATCTTGTTTAGACAATTTAGTACAATGTGTACCTGTATATGAAAAGCAACACTTAAGCAATATAATAATTCAAAAGTGTTTCTATACTACATGTAATGCACATGTACCTTTGCTCCAGCACTCTTCAACAATAATGTAAAATATTTTAACATTTACAAACAACCATTTTACTGTTGAATTAAATACAGTGTGTATAAAGTATTAAAAATATAAACATTGCAGATTATGTATTTTTCCAAATCACCCACTCTACAAAAAACAAAAGTAAGTAGTTCATTACTCTTGCCACGGAAACGCAGTTCTTGCCGCGGAAACGCGGTTCTTGCCGCGTTTACATGGCAAATGAGAAGGCTCTGGTGCTCTGCCTTCTTGGGTAGAGGCACAGAGTAGCAATATGTCCACTGCAATGCTTATTTTCCTGAATTTGGACCCTGCACACTAAAACAGAGAAGAAATAGTTAAGCCACTTAATAAAATTAGAAAAAGAAGAAAACTTACCGTCCCTCCCCGGCAATGGTGCCAAAATTTTGATTCAGTTTAAAAATCTGCATATAGAAATATAGAATTTCAGAATTGATAATTGATAGTGCTAGGTACTCAGTACTACCGCTGTAGCAAGTGGCTATGCGGGTCGTGATCCACAAGGAGGGACTAGAGATGGAAGCTTTTAAATAAGTTCTTTTTTCTTTTGAGTTTACAAAAACTTTTTAGGAATTTCTTCTCAGTTTTGGAAAAGGAAAAGAAAATAAAAATAAAAAGGTTAAGTTAGAAGGTGTGAAGATGGAAGATAAATATGGTGATGCTATTTTAAGAACTAAATTAAAAGGAAAAGAATTAAAGTGATAAAAGAAGAGTGGTTTTTGAGTGGAATTGTAAACTAACAATTAAAAGAAAGAAAGTAAAAATTCTTACTTACCTCTTTAATGCTCATTTACCTTGAATCTGTCGCTGCGACTTATCTAGTCTTTGAAAATGATCAAGCATGGTGTGTAGGATCTTTTCCATTCCTGATCTAAACTAAGAATATGTAACGCCCCGATCCCGTAGGTATGGGGACGTTATGGCGACGTACATACGCAGGGCGGAGATACCCTCACGTACGTATGCTAAGCCTCAGTACACGAAATAGCCTCCATATATACACGAGTTCCAGCATTAACTAAGTATAAGAATATCTGCAGAAAGAGGTTAGTGACCATAACAGATATAAAAATAGGGATAAATAAGATAACAGAAATAAATCACAAAGATACCTATGAATGGTCTCGATGAGGAGTCTCCTATGTGAATCTAATGAACTATCCGACAATACGATAATTCGGATCTCCAACCTTGGCACGCAAACCTAGGGTCGTCAGAAAGCGACCAGTGAGTGATAAAATGAAGGAGGCAGTAATATGTACTATAGTAATATAAGCACGATAATAATATATAATGCATATTTATTTATCAGTGATACCATAATAGGAATTTAATACTCAGTTGAAACATAAAATGTCATCTTTTAATACCATCACCACCTAGCATGCTATCATCGGGTCATGTCTACAGCATTATCCAATTTTATATAATAAATACTATTATATAGTGATGACATGATGGAAATGAATATGCAGATATGCAGTATACAACATAACCATATTACTATATTGTGCATATACAGTAATGAAGTCTGCAACGTATACATAAAACATAATATATGCAATATATATGACAGTGTAACAAAGATCAAGAAGTGTAACAAGGTATACAGGTGACATGATTGCGGATAACATATCAGAAAGAGTAACAAATAGAAAAGGACAATAATATACAATGTCGAGCATGTCAGGTGATTTATACAATAATAACAATCAGTACCACCTGATATTTTAGTCAATCTCTTCTAGTGTCCCATACCACTGGCAGTCCATACTGGAGCCCGCACTCCAGTCGAACCCATCCAGACATGGTATACGGATACCATTATCCAAACGAGAGAGTGACCAAATAACAAGTGTTCCTGACGTCACTATTGTTGGGTTATTAAATGTATCATGTACTGGGTCTGTATAGTAAGTGCATTGAGGATGCCTCCATCATGCCAACACCCCGCGATGTGGGATTCTAGAGGTGGCCCACACGGTTCAAGAGGTGGCCCCCACCATATCTGTGATGTGGCACTTTGTTCCGTGTGGCACTTTGTTCCACAAACCATGTGCCAGACGCCAGCATGACCGTGCGTATAACGGGAATACCATATAACAAGAATACTGAGTCTGATCGTAACAATATCAATAACAAGAACACCGGAGACATCCTCATCACCCAACACCAGGCGGAGTGAGGATTCTAGAGGTGGCCCCACAGATTAAAGAAGTGGCCCCCACCATGGTTAGGTGTGATGTGGCACTTTGCTCCGTGTGGCACTTAGTTTCACACATGTTCCTCCGGACGCTGGCGTGATTGTGCTAATAACTGGTGTACCAGAATACAAGTATGAGCTACACAGTATATCAAGTACTAGAACAGTACATGGTACAAGTAATACGATAATAGAACATGCGCTTTGTTGATAGCATAAAATAGGATAACGGGAAATGGGAAACAGTAGATGTGGGATGCCACACATCGCATATCAACAGCTCATGTATCCAGTAACGGGAATATCAATAACAGTAACGGGAAATATTCATGTAACGGGAATACAGGAAGATACATGCAACAATAATACATGCAATATGAACGGTGATCTATATGACAAGAATATAAAAATAAGCAATGCATGTATGCCGGTGAATATATATATAACAGTGATTTATGAACATGATATAACTGTGTATCGAGCTTCCATGTAATGATGGTACCAATATAATATGTCGGTGTCCAGTGAATTGGTGTATCTATATATCGGTGGGCCAATAAGAAAGAGTTATGGTACGTGTAATATCGTATACATATATCAATGATTCATGAACATGCTATAATAGTGTCATGTGTTTCAGTGTCTACGTAACAGTGACACTTGTACATAAAATAATAGTATCTAGCGTAATCGGTAATTATCCTAAATGTAATGTCTAACGTACTAGAATGTTCGTGTACGATAATACGAGTGCATGTAGGACTGGTGTTCAGTGTGAGTCTAGTAATGGTGATCATACCAGATATCCCTATTTGTAATAATTATTACACTATTATTAATATGATCAAGATCACAATATTATTACATTTATTTATTTATTTTAATTATCAACTTATTAGTTAATTTACTTATTGGTTAAAGCAATCAATCAATTTAATTAAACATGATAACTATAATTTATAAAAGAAAAATACTCACAAACTGGCCATGGGAAGATAGCTCTCTTTCCCACGACGCAACGGTTCCAGGATCGTCCAAATCGGAGTCCGGATGCTCCAGACATCACCCGAACACTAAAAAGAATAAATGATGGGTTAAATATGTAATAGTTGAGGTTCAAAATGTAATACATATTTTTAGCAGGGGGTTTTACGAAATATTACCTTTCTGGTTTTGGATGCTGGTTTATGCTCTGAATGGGTCGGGTTTGGATCCAATACCCAAACCCATAACTTAAGTATAATGGATTATCGGGTTAATGGGTTATCGGGTCGGGTTTTAGGGTTGCAAACTAACCCAATAGGATTAATGGGTTCGGGTTCATACCGAACCCATCAATATCCAGCAGCAGCAGCAGCTATCGCTGCTGCTGTCCCCATTAGCCAGCCGGCCAACTGGGCTGGCCGGCGGCGAGAGGAGCCCGCCAGCGGCGGTCCCGGCCGCTGGCGGCGCGACGGTGGTTCAGGCCGAGAGAGAGTGAGAGAGAGAGGGTGTGAGAGAGAGAGAGAGAGAGAGAGTTTGACTATAGAAGAAGAAGAAGAAGGAGAAGAAGAAAGTAAAGAAGAAGAAGAAGAAGTGGGGGAGGAAAAAAGGAGGAGAAGAGAGAGGCGCCCGGCTTGGGGCGCGGCGGTGCCTGATCGGAGGCGCGGCAGCGCGCGACCACCGACCGTCTGGCCACGGGACAGGCCCTTTGGTCAGAACAGTGAGTGGGAGAGAGAGGGAAGATAGAGAGTGAGGACGAATGGGGGGGAGAGAGAGCTTGAGAGAGAGAGATGGAAGAGAGATAAAGAGAAGAGAGAAAGAAAGAGGTTTTATTTAGAGGAGAGAGAAAGAGGCTGTGGAATGGCGGTGGGAGATGGATCTAGAGAAATGGAGAAGAAGAGGAAAAAAGAAAAGGAAGAGAAAAAGATCTTTATAGTATTTAATTAATATTATTTTATTCGGTAAAAATTTGGCTAACTCCGAACGATTCCCAAAAATTACATAAAATACAAAATATTATCCCGAGATATAATATGAAAATGATTTCAAGAAATTCAGTATGATTTACAAATCAAAAATCCTGAAAGGTTTCGCCGGTAGTGGGCGACACCGGTTTGGCCGGATTTTTGATAAATTCAAAAAATCTCCAAAAAAACCAAAATATAGCTAATGTGATTCTAAGATATAAGGTGAAAGCAGATTCTCAAAATACAACTCTATTTGTGAATTAAAAATCGTAGAGCCGATTCTCAGTATCGTTCGACACTGACTTGGGAGATTTTCCAAAATAATCCAGAAAAATTTCAAAAAATTCTGAAAAATCTACAATATTGAAAAATAATATCTGAAACTGAAATTGGCTTAATCTGACTATTAGGAAAGTCAAATCAATTTTGTACGCCGTATCGAGTACTGATACTGTGAAACGTACATCAGGGATCAGGGGGTTACAGAATAAAAGGGCAAGTTAAACTAATAAAGGAATGATTATTCATCACTATAGGCCATAAAGTGCACCTATAATGGTGAAGCAGTCTCGAGGCTATTGACTTTACTTAGATTACAAACACATCAGAGGAAAGCAAACAAGAACAAGAGTAAAGAAGAAAATGAAACTTCGATTCGATTCAAATAATAATGAAAAAAAGACTTATTTATACCGGTGTCACCCTCAGTACAAGATTTCTCTTATTCCTGCATGAAACTCTCCTTTCCTCTCAGTTATATAAAGAAAAATAAAAATTACATTAAAAGAGAAAGAAGAATCTAGATTAAACCTATACAAAAATCTATTATATTCTCTGCTTCAGCCCTTTGCATCTGAGTATGCAGGTATTTATAGGAGAAATGGGATAGGGGAGAGTGTTCAGATAGGGGGAGCAAACGCTCCCCCTAATTCAAATAAAGAGCCGCGAAAATGCGGCTTTGACTGCGTTTCCACGACCAGATCCAGGCCATTTGGCCAAGATTTGGGGGGCTCCTCCGTTGATCCTTCCTTTATCTTTCTATCTTATTGGATTTTGATTTTCTGCTCTAGCCATTAGGCCAGGATCTTGGAGGCTCCTTCATTGATCCTTCCTCTATTTTTATATCTTATTGGATTTTGATTTTCTGCTCCATATTTAATGATTTTATCTCTTTATCCTTAGTGAAACTAATAGGGTCTTCAAGCAATCCATTTTTTTTTTAAATTAGATGATATTATCTTATCTGATATATCCAGTTTTCAGATAAGATAGCTTCTAAAACTTTCGGATTTGAATCGATCCCCTTTCTTTTGAATTTCTAGATTTAATTGGATAAATCTATCAATCTCTCTCTTTTCTTCTATAATTACATTGCACACCATTAAACATGAAAATATATAAAATAGCAGTGTTTTATTAAAATATAAATTCAGAAATATGACATATATGATATGAAAACATGTCATGCACGTGTACGATCAAATTCCAACAGAGTTTAAAAAACTCTATCAATAAGATTTTACCCTCTCTTCCCACAACATTGACAGCGGTCTGATATGACATCTATACAAGTATGTCCTAGTAGGAACCTTATCACGGACTGTAAGTCTAGTAGTGATCTTAACCTTCAATGACGATACTACTTTCCATAGGATTTTAGCGGATGCATCTTGTGGTTGAGGAGGAATCAGAAGCTTATATTGGGTGCGGACCGAAAATGTAGCAGACGAATTAGCCTTCCAAGTCACCTTATCCGGGACGTCTCGAGTTATGTACCGACAAATTTGTTGGTCCAGAGGCCTTCCACTCTAGTTTTGATGATGATTAACTCATGTAGTTATGTTTACTAATATTCTTGTGTTTTTAGTCTCAGATCATTAATCAAGATATTAGTTGGTGATTAGCTTCAACAAAGGAGTTTTTGGAGCTTTTCATAATGATTCTGGTGCCCGAGCTTCAAGATCACTCATTTGCACTCGGTGAATCAAGTTTTGAGACCAAGCCGACTTGAAGATGAAGATCGTCAAGAAGACTTAGGTATCCTAATTTAGTTTGAGTTTTAGATCCATGTGTAAAGATAAGAATAGTTGATATGCTCAAGTGCACAACACACACGTTTTATGGATATTAGTTTTTCGATTTTTAGTTTAACCGATATTTGTTTTCATGAATAGATTGATCAAAACAAGTTTAAATGGTTTATATGTATAGTAGATGTATTCCTTCTATACATGCATGCTTAAACTTAGACAAACTTATTTTGACTATCCTATTCATGTATTGAAAAATCCAAGTTTGATAAAATACAAGTTTTGATTTTTGGTAAAAATGTTAAAACACAAAAATTGTTCAAATTGCTTGATATTTGAGTTGAAATTTTTTATCATAGGTTTATATATCAATGCAAAATGGTAAAACTATTTTTGGAGATTTTTAGAAGAGATAAAAGAATTTTTAAAAATATTTTTAACATGATTTTCTGACTTAGGACAGTGGCTGACAGGCCAGGTCGGTCGACCGCACAGTCGACTGAACCAAGGGCCGGTCGACCGACGTGCACAGCCTTGTGCACGTCTGGCAGACACATGGGCCGGTCGACCGGGCGGTCGACCGGACCAGAGAGCTCTGCTCTCTGTATCTGGGCGGTCGACCAGGATGCCCCAACGGTCATATTTTTGACCGTTAGCGGTCGACCGGCCGGTCGACCGCAAGCCTGTGAGGTTGCCAGATCAGCCTAACCGCTAGTTTTCTGTTTGGCCTATAAATACCCCATCTCTTCATGATTTTGATAAGATTTTCAAGAGCAAAAATTTCTAGTTTTCTGAAGTGTTTTTACAAGTTTTAAAAAGTGTTTTAAAGCTTCAAAAGATCAATCTTTATTTGTTTTAGAGTTTTTGGAAAAATCAAAGAAAATAGAAAAATTGGGAGATTTGTTTTGTTCTTCATTTCTATCCTTTACAAGAGTTTTCCCAAGTATTTTTCTTTGAGTTTTTTGTTTTCCAAACTCTAAGTTTTTCACACTTGAGCCTATCATCTATCCTATTCTATTAGGATCTTGTTTTGTGGAAAAGAGAAAAGAGAGATTGTTTGTAGTTGAAAGAAACCACTAGTTGTAAACACCCTTGCTTTTGTTGTATCCCTCTTTGGTAGAGGTTGATCGGGTGATTGGTTTGCTCCCTCTTTGGTAGAGGTTGAGATTGTGGTTTGCTCCCTCTAGTGAGAGGCGGAGTTTGGTTGTTACCCTCTTCGGTAGAGGTGTTTGTGGTTGTTTGGATACGGGCTTACCCCTCGGTTGTGAGGCGGTGTTTAAGAGAGGAGTTCGGTACTCCTATTGTTGTAACAGATCCTCCTCGGTGGAGGTTCCCTCAGTGGGAGATAGTGGATTGGAAATCCTTCTCGGTGAAGGCAGGGACGTAGAGCTAAGGGCTCGAACCTCGAAACATATCTTTGTGTTTGCATTTGATCCATTGTCTCTCTAACTCTCTATCCTTTATTTGTGCAAAGCATTATTCATATCATCATATCATATTTGCTTGTGTTGAGCATTGATTCATATTGCCATATCTATTATATGCTTGTGTGCTTGTGTGCCTCACTTATACTTAACCACAAGAGCTTCATATAGCACCTCAACCCTTATCTAGGGGAATCAAGAGGAGTTAGTCCAGAGCCCTTCACGGGGAATTCGGCTACACTTGTTGGTTGTATTAAGTGTGATTGCAAAATTTGTTTTGGCTTCCGCATTTAGTTTCTAGATTAGCATTATCACCTATTCACCCCCCTCTAGGTGATTTACAATTGGTATCAGAGCCTACGCTCCTGATACTTAGGCTTAACATCCTAGGAGTGAGATCCTTGTTTGCTAATCTATCATTTGCATTTTGCTTGTTTGCACACATATAGTTTACATCCATGGTCTTCATGACCCCACCTATGTTTGACCCTTCCAACATTCTTGTTTGGAAGACTAGGATGTCCATTTACCTACAAAACCTAAGATATAAGGTTCACCTTGCCATTACCAAGGAATCCTACCTTAGTGATAGCAAGCATATAGGGGCCAACGCACAAGCCCTTGAGGCCATTAGAAGCACACTACCTAAAGAATATCTTATGCATGTTTCTAATCTTGATTCCGCCTTTGCAGTGTGGAACAAGTTGACAACCACCACCACCTCCAAGCTTCAATTGCCTATCCAACAAGAGGAGGAATCTAGTGGAGAATCCGAGCCACAACAATGCTATATGATCTAAGGGAATGACTCCCTTGAGGTACACTCGGAAACCCACTTAGATGATGATGATGCTAGTTCTTCAAATGATTATGTTGATGCCCATACTTTAAATGAAGAACTATCTATTGTTTGTGAAAAATTATTAGAAAAATATAATATTTTGAAAAAGAAAAGTTTAAGAATTATTAATGAAAATAAAAGTTTGCATTCTAGACTTAACAATATTTTGCAAGAGAAGGTTGAGATTTATAATGAAAGTGATTCATTAAGATCTCAACTAGACCTTGCACTAAAAGAAAATAATTTTTTAAAAAATAAAAATGATTGTAATGATGTTTTGAAGAAAAATGAAAACTTGTCTTCAAAAGTTGATTTTATTTTAAAAGAGAATCTTGTTTTAAAAAATAAAATTATTTCTATTTCAAATGATTTAGAAAATTGTTTAAAGAAAAACGAGTTTTTGAAAAATAAGATTGTTTCTCATGTTTGCCATGCTAGGGTAGTTTCACCTAGATCACCCCTTGCATGCTCCACTTTATCTTCAAGTGTTAAAAATGATATAAATGTTTTGAAGAAAAGTGTTGATTGTTTGGGCTCCACTTTGAGCCAATGTGTTGTGGGCCATACACGTTTGGAATCCTTGTTTCGAAAGAAATAAGTTCCATCTATTCATGCACACCCATCACGGTATACACATGCTCCTCACGGACACCATCACACTTTGCATGCTCATGTGTATACCTGTACACATTGTGGACGTAAGGGCCACCTTGCTAAATTTTGTTTTGATAGAATACATGATTCAAATTTAGCAAATAATTTTGTTTGGGTTAGAGAAGGTACTAACCCCCATGGACCCAAAAAGTTGTGGGTACCAAAGACCACCCCTCTTGTTTATGATGTAGGTGTGGGCTCTCGCACAACGTGAGAGTGGCGGTACCTTGGAGTGGATGCGTTCCGTACTTAAAGGAGACTATTTAGATGCATCACTTTCAAGGGATGTTTGGTGGGAGGACCACCTTGTTTTGGAGTCATGGAGAGTTGCCTCATATGTTTTGGTAACGGTCTCTAACTCCTAATTATTGTTTGCATGCCTTTCATGTTCATTATTTATAGCATGTTTTATTGTCTATTGATTATTATGTTAATGCCATGATTATTAGACTCTTGACATGCATGTATAGTATTTGAGACACCCATATTTAATATGGGTTATTATTTTGTGTTCTCACTATAGTTTAGCTATCATGTACATCATGAATCTAATAACATGTAGATTTACATAATAATCATGTTTTAAAATTTATCATGTTGATTTATGATTTGTTTTTATGCTTCATGTGTTGGATATATGTTTAGATATTAGTTTTCATTAAAACTAGGTATATGCTTGTACATATAGTGGGTCATAAATAAATCTATATATGTTTGAGCTTGAATGCTTATTTGAACCCATTAGATGTGCTAGTATAGTCTAGTTTTGATGATCCATGCATTTTAAACTTGTACTCCCATTTTTGAATTTGTTTCATGTTTTATGAGTTTTCATTTCATGTATATGTTTATTTTGCCAAACTTTAAGATATACATGTATAACCTTGAGTCATTGCCTTTCATGCAAATCTATATATATGGACTCAATTGTGTTTGGGGATATGTATGTATACTTTTTGTGTTGACAAATCAACATATACCTTGAAATGAAATTTGTTTTAATGAAAATTTAGGTATTCATGTTTTCATGTATTTATGTTTAAACTTCATGTATATGTCTATCTTATCCAAACTATTAGATATACATGTCTATCCTTTTGAGCCACGTGCCTTCATGTATATATCTTTGTGGACTCGTTGTGTTTGGATATGTATGTATACTTTAGTTTGTACATGACATACACATGCCTTGAAGATTAAATAGTTTAGATGATTTTCATGTTTTCATGTTTAAAGGAATTTAATTTGAGCTCAAATGCAAATTTTCATGATTATGATCTTCACATTGTATTTGTACACTCATGTTCATGTTTACTCATGTTTTGTTTTCATGAGTCATATTTATGCTTCATTGACTTGAGTGTTGAATATCATGTGGATTTCGTGTTTTATGAAAAATTATTTGTTTTTATTCCTTATTTGAAGGATTTCGTACTAGTTAACAAAATTTTCATCTAACTAGTTTGTATTCTTCTTATGGTAGAGATTTTCAAACATACATTATTTTCAAATCTATTTTTGAAAACTCCTACCTTCAATGGGCGGTTGGTTGGGAGACCATGCCTTGTGTATGCTTTACATTGAAAATCTTTTTAACATAAGCATGTGTTGGGAGGTTAGGAATATGAGATATACATTTGATATTATTTTGTTTCAATTGGTATCATTGAATTCTTTCAATTGGTATCAATTTTGACCTTTATTGTATACTCATATATTTTCGTATGTGTATGCTTGCATTTCAAAGAATATCAATTTCAATTGGTATATACTTTTCATACATATATATGTTTTATTTGTGCTTATTATATCCCTATATCTTTAAGCACAAAATTGTGTTTATGCTAAAGCTTGAGTTTTAACTTTGTTTCAATTGATTCAATTTTCAATTGGTATCTTATTTCAAGCCTACGCATTGTTTTTGTTGGTATTTCATAAAGGGGGAGAAAATTTGATTTTCATATTTCAATTGGTATTTGATTTTCACTCCCTTACTTTATGATAGAAAATAATAATTTCAATTGATATCATATACTTAAAAAGAAAAATACTCTTTTTTGATATCAAGATGTTTATTTGAATGTTTTAAATTGGTATCTCAAAATTTTGTTTAAAGATAAATATAAAAGTTTTGATTTGTATTGCCTATATGTAAGGAGAGCTTAACATCTCTTCTACATATAGATTCATGATAAGTGTATCTTGTATTGAAGAGCTTGACAACTTCTTCTTTATGTGGTACACGTGTGTAGGGGGAGCTTCACATCTCCTCTTATGCATTGCATAGTGTACGTTATGTGAATTAGGGCTTGTCATCCCTCCTTCATGTAATGTATCTATGTAGGGAAGCTTCACATCTTCCTCTTCATGAATGTATATCGCATATACCATTTGTTGATTAATCTATATTTACTTTCAATTGGTATCAAGATGCTACTTTGACATATTTTCAAGTGATATCTTAATTGATTGTCACCCCTATATTGATATTTTTTGTTTTAGACAAAAAGGGGGAGAAAATTTTATTGATTTTGTTTTTGCTTTGACCCCTTTATTGATGATTGACAAAAAGGGGGAGAATTTTTTGAGAAGTTTTATATATGCATATTTATGGTTTTGCATATATTAAGTTTAATTGGTATCTAGAGCATGTTAACATGTTTTGTTTTTGTTTGAAAATTTCATTGGTATCTAGAGCCTTTTATTGTTTATGCATATCTATGCATTCATGTTTAAGAGCCTTCATTGCATATTCATTATGTTTATTTATTTATGCATGAGTTAAGGGGGAGTTTCTTTGAAGCTTAACTTTAATCCACGCATATATAACTCCATGAGTTTTGTCATCATCAAAAAGGGGGAGATTGTTGGCCCAGAGGCCTTCCACTCTAGTTTTGATGATGATTAACTCATGTAGTTATGTTTACTAATATTCTTGTGTTTTTAGTCTCAGATCATTAATCAAGATATTAGTTGGTGATTAGCTTCAACAAAGGAGTTTTTGGAGCTTTTCATAGTGATTCCGGTGCCCGAGCTTTAAGATCACTCATTTGCACTCGGTGGATCAAGTTTTGGGACCAAGCCGACTTGAAGATGAAGATCGTCAAGAAGACTTAGGTATCCTAGTTTAGTTTGAGTTTTAGATCCATGTGTAAAGATAAGAATAGTTGATATGCTCAAGTGCACAACACACACGTTTTATGGATATTGGTTTTTCTGTTTTTAGTTTAACCGATATTTGTTTTCATGAATAGATTGATCAAAATAAGTTTAAATGGTTTATATGTATAGTAGATGTATTCCTTCTATACATGCATGCTTAAACTTCTTAGACAAACTTATTTTTGACTATCCTATTCATGTATTGAAAAATTCAAGTTTGATAAAATACAAGTTTTGATTTTTGGTAAAAATGTTAAAACACAAAAATAGTTCAAATTGCTTGATATTTGAGTTGAAATTTTTTATTATAGGTTTATATATCAATGCAAATAGAAAAACTATTTTTGGGGATTTTTAGAAGAGATAAAAGAATTTTTAAAAATATTTTTAACATGATTTTCTTACCCAGGACAGTGGCTGACAGGCCAGGTCGGTCGACCGCACAGTCGACCAAACTGAGGGCCGGTCGACCGAGCAGTCGACCGACGTGCACAGCCTTGTGCACGTCTGGCAGACACATAGGCCGGTCGCCCGGGCTGTCGACCGGACCAGAGAGCTCTGCTCTCTGTATCTGGACGGTCGACTGGGTGGTCGACTGGGATGCCCCAACGGTCATATTTTTGACCGTTGGCGGTCGACCGGCCGGTCGACCGCAAGCCTGTCAGGCTGCCAGATCTGCCTAACGGCTAGTTTTCTGTTTGACCTATAAATACCCCATCTCTTCATGATTTTGATAAGATTTTCAAGAGCAAAAATTCCTAGTTTTCTGAAGTATTTTTACAAGTTTTAAAAAGTGTTTTAGAGCTTCAAAAGATCAATTTTTATTTGTTTTAGAGTTTTTGGGAAAATCAAAGAAAATAGAAAAATTGGTAGATTTGTTTTGTTCTTCATTTCTATCCTTTATAAGAGTTTTCTCAAGTATTTTTCTTTGAGTTTTTGTTTTTCAAACTCTAAGTTTTTCACACTTGAGCCTTTCATTTATCCTATTCTATTAGGATCTTGTTTTGTGGAAAAGAGGAAAGAGAGATTATTTGTGGTTGAAAGAAACCACTAGTTGTAAACACCCTTGCTTTTGTTGTATCCCTCTTTGGTAGAGGTTGATCGGGTGATTGGTTTGCTCCCTCTTTGGTAGAGGTTGAGATTGTGGTTTGCTCCCTCTAGTGAGAGGTGGAGTTTGATTGTAACCCTCTTCGGTAGAGGTGTTTGTGGTTGTTTGGCTGTGGGCCTACCCCTCGGTTGTGAGGCGGTGTTTGAGAGAGGAGTTCGGTACTCCTATTGTTGTAACAAATCCTCCTCGGTGGAGGTTCCCTCGGTGGGAGATAGTGGATTATAAATCCTTCTCGGTGAAGGCGGGGACGTAGAGCTAGAGGCTCGAACCTCGAAACATATCTTTATGTTTGCGTTTGATCCATTATCTCTCTAACTCTCTCTCCTTTATTTGTGCAAAGCATCATTCATATCATCATATCATATTTGCTTGTGTTGAGCATTGATTCATATTGCCATATCTATTATATGCTTGTGTGCTTGTGTGCCTCACTTATACTTAACCACAAGAGCTTCATATAGCACCTCAACGCTTATCTAGGGGAATCAAGAGGAGTTAGTCCAGAGCCCTTCACGGGGAATTCGGCTACACTTGTTGGTTGTATTAAGTGTGATTGCAAAATTTGTTTTTACTTCCGCATTTAGTTTCTAGATTAGCATTATCACCTATTCACCCCCTCTAGGTGATTTACAAAATTATGTAAATGATGTTGGAAACTTGGAAATAAGTGAATTTTTTAGAGAAATTCGAGCTGAATTTTAGGCAGGACCTGCTCCTATAATCGCACGGATGATGGTTGGAATTTATTTTCTTTCCATTGAGGATGAACATGGTACATTCACATGTTTAATTCTGTTTTCGAATGAATGAGATATTCAAGTCAGAAGTTGGCCTGATTCAATAGCATAAAGGGGACCAAAAAGAGTGAAAACTCTTTAGTGCAATATAGAAAGTGGTATGCAAATGGACAATTCTATTCAGAGTGGTTACGCCCGTTCTGACAGAATAGATGTGTCTGTTCAGGGGCAATCCGTTTCGGCTGAATGGATATGCCTATTCGGCAAACGGATGTGTCTATTTGGAATGGCTGCGCCCGTTCCAATCGAACATGTTCGAAAGGGTTGCACCCGTTACAACCAAAAAGTTTCCTCCGAATCCTATATAAAGTGCAGATTTTCACTCCAATGAAAAACTAACAATTACTCACAACTGAGAATTCGAAAACTCAATCAACTATAATGTATAATTGAGATCTTTAAAGAGAATTCTTTAAAGTACCTTTCAGATTTCAGAATTGTGTCTGAAATCTGATTTTTTGCTCGTGTGCCCTTTTTTCTACTTTCGATCAAATGGAAGGTACGGATCAACTTTGGTTTGACTATATGTAATTTTGCAAAGTGTTGTACATAAACATGAAGGGAGACTAGTGTCCATTATCTCATATACACCATAGTGGAGGACGTAATTGTCTTAAGAAGATTCGCTTTACGCGTACCTCACACCAAAATTTAGTTCTTATTCTGTTACTCAGTCTGTTTATACTAACGTCCAATTTTGCATGAATTACTGTTAATAAATATTTATCTTGTATATTGATCGTGAAATTACTGAATTCCAATATATTCTCTCTCTATTTGAAACTAACATTCTTATTACAAGGATAATGCTAAATAAAGTATTAATGCTGGAATATTTATTTTAATAAATATTATTACTAGATAAATTATTGTTAAATTATTTATCTTGTAGATTTATTGTTAATACGAGACTGACTAAATACCAGTCTAATTGGTGTCTAAGAAAGAAATTTGAAAGGTGATTTTGTAATTAAGGAATTTTCAATTAAACGGAAAACTTCCCACTTGATTTTTACCGACCCGACCGATTGGACCAGTTGATCTTGATCTTGATCTTGAATTAGATTGTTAAGACTAACAAATGAGAGAGGCCAATGCTTGTAATCTTATTGGGGAAAGTGGATGAGAGAAAGTAAGGGCCCGATTCTTGTTCTGAATTTGCAAAATAACCCAAGCATCTTTATCGAACGCCATCTTATAGAGACTGAGAAAGGAAAATGCTAGAGGGACCTCGCCAATCCAGTAGTTCTTCCAGAATTTCATCAAGGTACCCTGTATGTAGTCAAGCCTAGGCCCAAATTTAAAGGCATTTTCAAAACGAAGTACTCCACGCCAAAATGGGGATACCTTTCTAGGAAGCTTATCCATTAAATCCAGCGGCCATCTCCGACGATAGTAGTTGTAAAGAAACACTTGGATCCAAGGGGATTTGTGCTTTGTCAGAAGTTTTCACCACAATTTTGCAAGCAAGGAGATATTAAGGTCTCTTAATTGACAAATATCAAGTCCTCCCTTACTCCATGGAGAACAAAGAATATCCCAACTGACCAAGCATGGCCCCCCCGGAGATACTAATATCTCCTTTCCAGAAAATGGCTCATCTTAGACGATCAATGCGATCAAGTACCCACTATGGAAGGAGAAAGAAATATATATAATAAAGTGGGAGGCTGGTAAGAAATGCATTGACTAGGATTAATCTGCCTTCATGAGAGAGAGAGAGAGTGTCCCTTCCAAGCATTTAATCTCTTATCAATTCTGTCGATGAGAGGCTGCCAATCAGCTTTGGAAAGAGTAGGCGGCTTGAGCGGAAGTCCTAAATATATGAGAAAACTGTCAGGGTTACAGTGAAGTAAGACAGAAACTAGAGACAAATATAAGTTAGGAGGCCCAAGTTGATAAAGTGATGATTTGTGAAAGTTAATAGAAAGCCCTGAAAGGAGCTCAAAGAAGTAAATAAGGATTTTTTACTCTCTTGATGGATACAAGATCCGGGGGAAGAAGCATAATAGTGTCAACAGCATACTGCAATCATGAGATCCCCAGGTTCCAAGGTCCAACTCTTTGAACAAACCCCCATAAGCATGTTTCATGACACATGAAAAAACGTCCACCCCTAGGATAAAGAGGTACGGAGAAAGAGGGTCCCCCTGACACACCCCACATCTACACTTGAAGGGAGCACCAGGCTGACCATTGGCAAAAACTAAGGAAAATCCAGAGCTAAGCATAGCTTGGATCCAACCACATCATTTGGCTCCGACTCTTACTTGGAGAACCTTGAGAAGGAAATTCCAATCTATTGTATCCAAAGGTTTCGTAAAGTCCAACTTCAAGAAGAAAGCTTACCATTTAAATTTGAAGCAAGCAGAAATAATTTCTTGAGCAGTGGCACACACTATCTAGAATGGACTATCAACCAAAAAAAGCAGACTGAGAATGTTCAATTAAGGATTAATAACCTTCTTGAGCCTGCAAGCAAGAACTATGGAAATTATTTTCTGAATACCATTGATTTAGCTGATTGGCCGAAAATCTTCAACTCGTTGAGCTTTTGTTTTCTTCAATATCAGGGCAATGAAGGCTCCATTAAAACGAGAGATGTCAAGACTGCTACCAAAGAAAGAATGGAAGATATTAAGAAATTCCTGCCTCAGTGTATGTCAGAAGTGTTGATAAAAATCGCATATTAAACCCATTCGGTCTAGGGGCTTTGTCTACTCCCAAAGAAAACACTGCATTTAATTTTTCTTCTTCAGAGAATGGCTCTTCAGGATCAATGAGAGATGAACGAGACGTAGGTGGATAATACAACTCCCATTTGATATTAATATGATTGGTAGGGGTCATCGTACCCATCAGCTCACGATAGAAGAGGGAGAATGGTTCAAAAATGGAATTTTGGTTGGCAATTTTCTCCCCGTAATTTCAAGTAATGAAATATGATTTTTACATCTCCTTCTATTAGCTGTTTGGTGGAAAAATTTGGTGTTGCTATCCCCTTCTTTGATCCATTTTATCTTTGCCCTTTGTGCCCACATAGTTTCCTCTGTAATTTAGAGATCCTCGAGTTCCTAGAAAGTTGAGAAAGATGGTTCTTCTCTATAGATGTGAGAGGGTGAGTATCACTGATGGTTTGAATTGAATAGAAGAGAGAATCTGCCTCTTACTAGAGACCACAAGTGCAAAGTTGTTCATGCTCCAGGATTTGAGGAAAGACCTAAGCGATTAAGCTTTGATACTATCCGACCACCGGGGTCTCCTATTACAAGAGTAAGAGAGGTCCAGAAGTGTCTCACCGCACTATGAAAATGGACATGAGAGAACCACATATTTTCAAATCTAATGATAGAGGGGCATTGTAAGGTTTCTCCAGCATCCAACAAGATAGGAATGTGGTCAGAAAGGATACGAGGAAGAGCACGAGCCAAAGTTTTAAGGAAAAGCTCCTTCCATTCTAAGGAAAAAAAGGAAGCTGTCCAATTTTGCTAAGGTGGGTGGCTGCCAATCACTAGTCGAACTATAAAGATAAGGGAGGTTCAATGAGACTAAGGGACCAGATAAGATCATTGAAACCTTTCATACCAGTGATATGGATTTTCGGACATGTTCTTGCACCAAAGAATCTGGTGACATTAAAATCATCCCTATTAACCATGGACCTGAAGCCCATTAACTGACAACACTAAGTTCTTGCCAAAAAATGAATTCTGCGACTCCTACACAAGGTGCATATATTGAGGTGACTACGAAAAGCTAGCAGGTTTTGCAATTACGAAGTTTGATTGAAAGCAAGAATTCCCCAACCAATTCGCTGATACAATCAAACAGACTTTCCTATCAACCAAATAAGCTGACACCCCCGATTGAAAGTACACCTAGAGGGGGGTGAATAGGTTTAGTGTGATCGGGATAAAACCAATACTTGAAAATGTGTATTTTAGAATCAGTGTAAAAATGAGCGTGCTTTGGCTTCCTTGAAACTTCCGTTATAGCATGATGGCTATACGGGTCGAATCCACAGGGATAGAAGGCGATAGAAAAATTAACAGTCTATTTACTTGTATGTTAATAAGTTCTTCTTTGTTAAAGAAAGAGAGGAAAAAAAAGAAAAGAAAGCTAGGATGATAGATGGAGAAGGCGATGAAAACGGCGATGTGAAAACAAATAGAAGAGTGGTTGTGGAATTGGTAAATCAAAAGCAAAGAAAAAGAAATGAAGTGAAAAGTGAAGTGATTTAGAAGGTGGGTTTAAAAACAAATAAAAAAAAGATGAAACTTGTTGTGAAGAAGACAAAAATAATGGTGAACTAAGAAGATAGTGAAAACATCGATAAGAAAAGAATGAAATTATTTTGAAAATATTTTTGAAAACAAAGTAAAAAAGAGAAGAAAATTCATGGCTATTAACTACTAATTGCTCCACTAATCATGCTAACCTCTTAGTGATAGTTGTCTTACATGGATCCTTGGCCATCGCTAATTCTTAGCATCTTCAAGAGACAATACAAAGCATGGCACCTTAAATGGTTCTTCACATCTAAACTAGCATTAAGAGCAAGCACGTAAATATATTAGATCATTAAAACTATTAAAAGCAAGTATGAAATAAGAGAGTTAGCTTGTTATCATATTAGTAAGTTAGATATTAGAATCCATCATCATGAGCCATCAATGGCTTTTTCAAGAGCAAGGTCTTGTAAGAGGCTATTAGATTCATGTGGATTATCAAGTAAGAGGTTGGATGATTGGTGGTTAGTAGTTAGATTGCGATAAAAGAAAGTTAGCTAGTTATGTTAGAAGTTAGAGAAGAAACCATGGAAGAAAGGAGAAAGTTTTCATAGATTGTCACTATCTATTACATCAATCTCTCTCTTTCTTTCCTGAATCAACTCTGCTCTAATATAAGAATCTAAAACAAAATGAAAATACAAGAAAAGAAGAAGAAGAACACTACACTAACCTTTTAAATGAGAGAAATCCTAGCCCAAAGCTTTCTAACCTCGTTCTGGTCCAAACTTGCAGTATTTATAGGCATAGGAAGGATTTGGAAGGCCAGACGAGGCCACGCGTTGAAAATCGATGCGTGGGCCCACAAAATGCGGTATTTTCATGGCAATACCAGGGACTTAGTGATTTTGGCTTGTGGGTTCGTCTGGTTTCGAGAAGCTTCTATATGCTCTCAGATTTAGGTATTTGGATCCGTATTTTTGTCAATTTCGCACCTAACTTCTGGATCCTATGTATCTTCTAAAAACTCTCTAACTTGGCCTCCAAATAATTAGATTTAATTACCTAAAATTGAGTTTCATTAGGCTCTTATTCTGACCCTTGAACTCTTGATTATCAGCAAAATAGACCAAAACACGGTTCAGAAGTAATGTTTTATTCATAACCTGGTAAGAAAATGTGATATGATGATGCAGAATTGTAGACTAATCATACGTCCATAGTTATCTTTTGCTCGTCCCGAGCAAAACAAGAAAAAGAAAAACTAAACTAAGAATGTTATTACACCACTTTCGCAGGTGACGCGATTGCACTGAGCGTGTACAACAAGCCGTTAAACCTCTAGGTTTCCCCTAGAGAAGGAGTTTTATCTCCTGAGGTTTTTCAGTAGATTGCACCCACAAAATCCATAAAGAAAGAAAACAAAAATTAGTATTTTGAAAACGCTTTTTGAAAGAGAAAAAAGTTTTTAAAATATTTTTGAAAAAAAAATTAAGTGATTTAAGGTCATAAGTTCACCAAAAATTATTCTTCCTTAAACTTAATTTAAAAGCAAGATCTTGTCATCAATTAAGATAAGAATTCAAAATTAGATTGAATATTTTATCTTTCATAAAACCTAGATAATATGCACTTTGCGATAGTGAAGATTTTTGGGATTTCAACTCTAACCATCAAGTCATTTATATATATATATATATATATATATATATATATATATATATATATATATATTCTTCTTCTCTTAGTTTTCTTAGACTTTCTAGTTTATCCGGGTAGTAAGCCTTTGGATGATGACTCGCAAATTAAATGATCTTATGGCACCAGATGAGAAAACATCCCTCGGGTTTATCGAGTAAACAAGGCCACAAAACTTAGGGGATTATTTATTTTTTTAACCACCGTTAGGCGTGAATAATCATGATTCTTGAGGCAAAGTTATCCAGCTTTAATAAGTAGTTTTTTATTCATATATATCATATATTTTTTATTTATTTTTATTTTATGGCATTTTAGGTTTTTATTATCATCCCAAAAATGTGTAAGTATGAAGTGCATATTACCTAAGACAAAAAATTTTGAGATAAAATTATCTCTCCAATCTCTCTTATTTAACTGATAATCTTAAACAAGATCCATTATTTCGACTAGATTTAAGATGTCATAATTAAGGCTTCCTTAGTTTCTAAGATCATCTTAATTTTCTTAAAAATAGATTAAAACTTTTGTCTCTTGTTTCAAAAAATTTTTAAAGAAGGAGAAAATTTCCTATACAAATTCCCATACAAAGAAAAAATTCTAAGAATATCCTAAAAGAAGTGAAAAAGAAAGAAAATCTAAAAACTCTATGTTAGTAGACCCTCCCCCACACTTATCTCATGCATTGTCCTCAATGCATCATGAATGTGTGTATGCATGAAACAAATAGAGAGGGAAGAAAAAATCACCTCAAGGTGGTGATTTCGGTGGTGGTCTGATTGGTGCACGAAATGCGGCCCACTCAAGTTTACGTAATTCGCAGGAACCCACCAGTGACCTCTAATATAACCACTATTATTAAGTATTCATGGATGATTTTTATTAGAAATTTTACCCCATCTAATTTCTAAATTTTCAAAATAATTTCATAGTCATTTTTATCAACACCTTTCTCCCTGAATGGAGTGTGAAATGATGGATTAATTGATTTGGGTCTAGAAAGTATAGGAACTAATATCGACTCAGGAAATTGATTGAAATCAAGTAAAGGCTCTGGAGTCGAAATTGGTTCAAGAAGTGGGCACAAATCAAGAAGTTAAAACACTAATCCACATTCATTTTCCCACAATAGAATGTAACTTTTAAGATTGGTATTTCCAGTTCAGGTATGAGAATCAACACTGACTCAAAGATGTTACTCAAGTTGCGTAACAAAACAAGAGTTAATATTGATTCAGAAATTTGAACTGGATCACAAATTTGAGAATCTAGGTCACATTCTTGATTGAGTTCAATTTCAGATAAGGGATAACTTGCCAAAGTATCAAAATAGTTCTCAAAATTTTGATTTGGTTAAGTTCAAATGGGTATGCTGAAATTGAATCTTAGTTTTTAAAACAATATGATCGTTTGGTCCAATCAATAGAGATAGAGATAGAGATATAAGGATTGGTCAAAGGTTGACAAGAGAATTCTCTTACTCTTATTGATCAATTCAGTCAATATTAGATCTAACCTCTTGATAGGCCAGGTAACAGAATTTTGAGTCTGAATCATATCTCCTATACTCTTTGTAATTAGTTCTTCTTGAGAAGGTGAGTATGAAAGTTGGTTTAGAAAATTGTGGTAAAATCGTGAATCCATCAAATTTTGAGATTGTTGCTCAGACTCATGCAAGACTTCCTTACTCATTTCCAGGATAGATTTTTTTACAGTTAAATGTTCTGAAAAAGAAGTATGTTAAACTTGATTCCGGGTGAGTCCAACAAGGTATGTGATTGTTGCTCGGTCTCACTCAAGAATTTCATACTCTTTTTCAAGATTGATGGGTTTTCATTTTGAACTGATGATGATTATGAATCTTGGTTTCCAAAACAACATGATTCTTGGGCCCTAACAGAATGGTTAGCGACATCAGGAATGTTCAAAGGGTGAGAATGGAGAGTGTTGACCATTATATCTATTTCCTAATTATAAGCTATTTGAACATGAGTCATGGCTTCAATCATCTTTTTGAAGTCGATTGGTTCATCATTTTGTTGCAATTAGGTTTGAAAAGATAGGTATGAAGGTTGGTTTTGAAAATTTTGGTGAAACGGCGAGTCCATTAAATTTTGAGATTGTTACGTGGACTCTTGCGAGATTGTTACTCGGACTCAGTAAGAGTTGCATACTCGTGTCCAAGACTGATGATTGGTCATTTTGAAGAGGTGGGGCTGAGTATGACTCTTGAAAATATTGTGGAACTGGGAAGGCCAATATTTCCTAAAATTTTCGTTCGGCCTCCTGCATGGCTTTTATATTCTTTTCAAACTCAGATTTTTCTTTTAGGGGTTATTATAGAAAAGGAATATATGAAGCATGATGTGAAAAAGTTTGTGAGTCGAGCTTGTTTTGTTGGACTCAATCATGGCTTGTACGGCTTCTATACTCTTTTCTAGTTCAAATTTTTCTTCTAATGATAGTTCTAGAAAAGGAGTATAGGAAGCAAAATTGGGGAATGAATATTGTGAAAATTGTGGACAAGGGTAATGAATATTTTTCTTCTTTTCTTGTTTTGCTCGGGGACGAGTAAAA
This sequence comes from Agave tequilana, assembly GCA_038442645.1. Taxonomy (NCBI): domain Eukaryota; kingdom Viridiplantae; phylum Streptophyta; class Magnoliopsida; order Asparagales; family Asparagaceae; genus Agave; species Agave tequilana. Next base: position 63,986 of record JAVJIF010006169.1, read on the forward strand.
GTTAGGTATGAGAGTGTGATTAATATTCATTTTTGCATTATTTACATCATATTTTCCCATTTATTTGTTAATAAAATGCTGGTTTCTAATGTATTTTCTCTTAATTTTTAGGTCCACAATTTAATGGAGAAAAAAGCCTAAAATCCTAATTTAATTAGGATTTAATGAAGATTATATGAAGCCCAGATCTATAACGAACTAGAGGATATTCAAGGAGGATAAGAAGCTTGTAAAGGACACCTGGACAGAGCCAGGCTGTCAGAGCAGACGCTCGCGTAACGGCCGAGATTCTGCGGTGGAAATGCTGCTCTGGCCGCATTTCTGCGGCAATTCCCTGGTCGTTGATGTGTCGCTTTCTTCTACGGCTGCAATTGATTGGATCTAGGATTTTGAGGTTATAAATATCCCTCTGGTTCTGTGAGAGAGGAAGTTACTCAGTAAGAGAGAATTTTGTTTAGGATATTCTCGAGGATTTCTTTAGTTACCTCTTGTAATTTCTTTCTTTTGTTTTAGTCATGTTTATTTTATTATGCATGTTTATGCATATTCATGTTTAATATTTATTGCATATATTTATTATTTATTGTATGCATGAGTTAAGGGGGAGCTTCTTTGAAGCTTAACTTTAATCCATGCATATATAACTCCATGAGTTTTGTCATCATAAAAAAGGGGGAGATTGTTGGCCCAGAGGCCTTTCACTCTAGTTTTGATGATGATTAACTCATGTAGTTATAGTTTACTAATAATCTTGTGATATTTAGTTTCAGATATTTAATCAAGATATTAGTAGGTGATTAGCTTCAACAAAGGTGTTTTGGAGCTTTCACATGGTGATTCAAGAGCCCGAGCGTCAAGTTCATATCTAGCACTCGTTGGAGTCAAGCTCGGTGGATCACGTTTGGATCGAGTCGACTTGGAGACGGCGCTCTACAAGAAGATCCCGGTTTATTTTATAATAGTTAGTTTAGATCTATTGTTAAAGATTAGATAGTGTGATATGCTCAAGTTCACAATACACTAGTTTCATGTTTTGGTTTTCAGTTTTTAGTTTAACCGATCTTGGTTTTCATGAATAGATAGAATCAAAACAAGTTTACATGGTTTAATGTATATTAGATTTGTTCTATATATATCTATTCTTCAACTATTTAAACAAACTTAGTTTGATAGTTTATTTCATGAGTTTGAAGTTTTTGTATTTAAACAAAACTTATTTTCGGATTTAATGTCAAAAACATTGATATATATCTTTATATGTATATTGGATTATATCCATATACCAAAGTTGTTTCAATATCATATTTTTGTATTTGGATGAGTTTTGGACAAAATAATTTTCCATTTCAAAAAATCTAGTTTTGAAAAATACGAATTTTGGTTTTCGGCAAAATTTCTAAGTTACAAAAATAGTTCAAAATATTTGTAATATGGTTTGATTTTACTCAAACATGTTTGTATATCAAAGTATTATACTGAAACTATTTTTGTGGATTTTTAGAGATTTTATGGGATTTATTTGATAATTAAAAACCCAGTTTTCAAGTTCTGAAATTTGCCCTGTCAGGCCCTGGCGGTCGACCGGACCAGTGGTCGGTCGACCGAACCGGTCGACCGACGTGCACAAGGACATGCACGCAGGCCAGCTTGTTTGGCCGGTCGACCGAGCGGTCGACCGGCTGAAGTCAACCCACTCTCCGGTCGACCAGGCGGTCGACCGGCCAGAGAGCCGTTGCTCTCTGGTTCTGGGCGCGGTCGACCGGGCGGTCGACTGGCAGGCTCAACGGTCAATTTTTTAACCGTTGGCCAGTCAACCGGAAGGTCATTTTTGACTTTTCTGCCTGCCAACGGGCAGATTTTTTATGGGACTATAAATACCCCATTTGAGAGATGTTTCTTAACAAGTTTTTAAGAGCTAAAATTCTGATCTTCTCTAGTGTTTTATTACAAGTTTTCAAAAGAGTTTTTAGTACCAAAAGATCAATCTTTATTTGTTTTAAAGGGTTGAAAAAAATCAAAGAAAATTTGGATATTTGGGATATTGGTTTTGATCTTCATTTCAATCTTATTCTAGTTGTTTTTTCAAGTATTTTTCTTTGTATTTTCGTTTCCAAACTCTTTATTTTCCACACTTGAGCTATCTTGCTATCCTATCTATTAGGATCTTTGTTTTTGTGGGAAAAGAAGTTGTTTGTGGTCTTTTGATCACCAAGTTGTAAACCCTCCTAATTTGTGATATCCCTCTTTTGTAGAGGTTGATTATTGGAGCGGTGGTTTTGTGCCCTATCCCTCTAGTGAAAGGTTAATTTGTTTGGCTAAGTGCCTAACCCTCTAAGTGTAGAGGCGTTTGTTGTGGATTGTGCCTTGCCTCTGTGAGAGGTTGCATTTGGTTGAGAGAGGAGTTATGTACTCCTTGTTATTTGTATTGCCCCAAATCCTCATTGTAGGTTTTCCTGTGTGGGAAGTCTTGTGTGGACAAGTTAGTGAAAATCCTTCTGTGTGAAGGCAGGGACGTAGAGCTGGGTGCTCGAACCTCGAAACATATCCGTGTGTATGTGATTGATCCACTTTCTCTCACTCACTCTCTCTCTCTTACTTTGTGCATTGTAATACATTGTCATATCATTTACATGCTTGTGTTGTTTGTGTGTACCTCACTTGTGTCTAACCACGAGAGCTTCATATAGCACCTCAACTCTTAATCAGAGGAATCAAGAGGAGTTAGTCCAGAGCCCTTCACCGGAATTCGGCTACACTCGTTGGTTACATTAAGTGTGTTGCAATTAAGATTTAATTTTCACATTTTGTTCATTAGATTAGCCGTACACCTATTCACCCCCCCTCTATGTGTACTTACAGGATTGTATAATTAGGACTCATACATTCCAGCTGCAAATTTCTTTACCATTAATTTGTCGACTAGTTGTACTGAAGATGTGAGAGCCTAGGCTCTGATACCACCCTTTAGCGCCCCGATCCGGCGGGTATGGAGACGTTACTGCGACGTATATAAGCAAGTCAGAAATACCCTCATGTATATACGCTAAGCATCAGTATAGGCAAGAATCAGAGTACGGAAGCACGTGGTGCATTATACATTCCATCATATGAATATAATTACAAAGTTATCATAGGAAGTGTCCCAATATTACAATAATATTACATTACTAATATGACGCAAATGCGAAAATACAAGGAGATGTACAAGTATGAACAGTACAAGAGGAGGCGCAGAGTCATAACAGGAAAATTCTAGAGCCGAGCAGGGGGGCCTGGAAGGATAGGACTCTGGACAGTCTGCTGGGGATCCACACTTCAGCTGCGCCACTCTGATCAGCAACTGGGAGAATCCACAAGCTCTAAGCTCTAAAATCTGGACATGACGATCCAGATGATTCAGAACTCCCCGGCGAGTGGTGATGCTAAGGCCAAGTGGCGTGCTGAGATAAGCACATGTATATCGATAAATCTAAGTCATAAATATGCATTGAAATCGTGTCGTGAGCACAAGCATGCAGGAGCAAGTAGATATACAGCAAATAATATCAAGCAGGGAAGACTCGTAGTATGATAAGATAAGAGTAGGAGACAGGTGGAATAGAATACAAATGGAAAGGTAGGATATTAACAGGTATAGTATAATAATCATAAAACCAGAAATCCAAAGTAAAACCCAATACAAGCAAACATGGCAAAGCATACAACGGATCCATAGCTGGCATCTTTATTATTATTATTACTCATCTTACCCAGATGTCTAGATATGTTAACTAGCGTCCCATCACACATATATCCACATCTAAGTAAAGCAAGATTGTTATTGGAAACTAACGGGGGTATCAACGAACAATATTTACAGTGGGTCCCGTGCATGCCCGGGACCACGGTTCAGGACGTTCCGTTACTGGTGCTCGGAACCAGCCGCAAGGCGTACAGGAGGGTCTTATAGAATGCCCTTATCAAGAGGGCACCAGGAAGGAGGGAGCCAGCACTCCCCTCGGTCGCCTGGAGGCCCATAGGTCGACCGAAATTTTTAGTTGCACAACATACCTAGTACCACTGTAAACACGAACATATATTGATAGCCGCAAGTTTCCCCCGACCCGATGCAAGTTGTTCCTTTTTATAATTTATTATGTAATTATCAATTTACGGGAATAGAGGTGCAAGACATGATCAGGAATTCAAGAGTACATGAGTACTGTAGATTTAGGTCACTGTATATATAATACAGGATAACAAGTACAAGATTCAAGTCACTGTATATAATACAGGATAACAAGTATAGTATTCCCGTAAATGTGATAGTCACAGGTTAGGTATTAATATAATAGGAGGCAGGTGATAAGTCATGTCATAGTAAGAAGCAAGTGTCAAGTAGTAGCAAGTCGGGTGTCAGGTGATGACACATCAGTTGTCAAGTGATACAGACAGGTGTCAGGTATTAGCATGTAGATAATAAGTATCAAATAATAGCATGTCAAGTGTTAACATATCAAGCATGTACTTGGCAAGTGATATAGTAACAGTTTAGCACAATCAAGCAGAGCTGAAGCGAAGCTAATGTACAACACTAAATGCTATCACGCTCGGCGTGGTTACCGCTCGCAACGTAGCTAGACACACTTGTCGCAGCAAGTGTATGAACGCTATACTACCGTTTACGGGGAGGCCATGATCACAGGGTAACTACACTCGAACGGAGTAAGCAGTAATGTGTGAAATCACCTAGAGGGGGGTGAATAGGTGATAATGCTAATCTAAATACTAAATGCGAAATTTAAAACTAATTTACAACAACACTTAGTGCAACCAACGAGTGTAGCCGAATTCCCCGTGAAGGGCTCTGGACTAACTCCTCTTGATTTCTCTGAATAAGAGTTGAGGCGTTATATGAAGCTCTCGTGGTTAAGCACAAGTGAGGCACACAAGCAAACACAACCAAGCATATAGATATAGGCAATATGAATCAATGCAAGACACAACACAAGCATATAAATGATATGGCAATATGAATGATGCAATGCACAAATAAAGAGAGAGAGAGAGATTTGAGAGTCAATCGATCAAACGCAAACAATAAGATGTGTTTCGAGGTTCGAGCACCGAGCTCTACGTCCCCGCCTTCACCGAGAAGGATTTCCAATCCACTAAGAGTACCGAACTCCTCTCTCAACCAATACAAACTCCACCGAGGCAATACAAATTGTCTACCGAAGACCGGAGTATCAAACTCCACCAATACAACCAAATCCACCTCAGCAAGAGGAACACAAGCACCAACTCCACCTCACCAAGAGGGAGTAAATCACAACCTCAACCTCTACCAAAGAGGGAGCAACTAACAACCCAAATCAACCTTTACGAAAGGGGGATACAACAAAGAAAGGAGGGTACAACAAAGTGGTATATCTCAACCACAACTCAATTTCTTTTTCCCACAAATAAATGATCATATAGAATAGGATAGGATGATAGCTCAAGTGTGAAAATCAAGTGTTTGGAAATCAAAAACTCAAAGAAAACTATTGGGAAAATAGCTAGGATAAGAATAAAATTAAGATCAAAAACCAATCCCAAAGTTTTTCCTTTTTCTTGAATTTTCCAAACCCTTTTGAAACAAATAAAGATGAACTCTTTAAGCACCAAAACCTTTTTGAAAACTTGTTTAAAACACTAGAGAAACTCTGTAAATTTTACTCTTGAAAACTTAGTCAAAATCCCAAAGAAATGGGGCTTAAATAGGCCTCCAACAAAAACTAGCCGTTGGGCTGATCTGTCAGCCTTGGCGGCTGGCGGTCGACCGCCCCGTCGACCGCCAACGGTCAAAAAATTGACAGTTGAAAGCCAGCGGTCGACCGCCCGGTCGACCGTCCCAATCCAGAGAGCAAAAGCTCTCTGGCCGGTCGACCGGTCGGTCGACCGCCCCAACCCGAGAGTTGGGTGTTTGCAGTCGGTCGACCGCTCGGTCGACCAGCCCAAGTGGCAAAACAAGCGTGCACGTTTGGTGCACGTCGGTCGACCGGTCCGGTTGACCAACTCTGGGTCCGATCGACCGGCCCGGTCGACCGCCAGAGCCTGGCAGGTTCTGTTTTGGGACAGAAAACTAATGTTAAAAATATTCTAATAAATCCCATAAAACTTCTAAAAATCCACAAAAATAGTTTTATCATAATTCATTGATATACAAACTTGTGTTAAAAATTTCAACACAAATTTCAAACATTTTGAACCATTTTTGTGTTATGGAAAAATTGCTGAAAACCAAAACCTATATTTTCCAAACTTGAATTTTCCAAATGAAAATCCGATTTTTCCAAAACTCATTCAAATACAAAAACATGATATTTAAACACTTTGAAGCATGTTGCATATGGATAGAAATCCAATATACAAGAAACATATATATGTCATAGTTTTTGACTTTAAATACGAAATATGTTTTGTTAAAGTACCAAAACACCAAAACTCATGAATAGCATATCAAAATAAGTTCGTCTAGGAAATTTAGCATGCATGTATATAGAACACATCTAATATACATTAAAACCATTTAAACTTGTTTTGATATACTATCTATTCATGAAAACCAATATCGGTTAAACCAAAAACCGAAAACCAATATCCAAAACATGAAACGTGTATGTGTTGTGAACTTGAGCATATCACACTATTCTAATCTTTACAAATGGATCTAAAACAAACTATAAACTATGTACGGAGATCTTCTTGATGAACTCCGTCTTCAAGTCGACTCGATTCAAAACTCCGTGATCCACCGAGCTAGACTCCAACGAGTGCTATGTATGATCATGTTGCTCGGGCTCTGGAATCACCATGTGAAAGGCTTCAAAACTCCTTTGTTGAAGCAATCACCAACTAATATCTTGATTAATGATCTAAAACTAAACATCACAAGATAATTAGTAAACATAACTACATGAGTTAATCATCATCAAAACTAGAGTGGAAGGCCTCTGGGCCAACAAAGTGTTGACGCTAGGTCCGCCTACCAGGCGTAGCATAGAGAAAGTCCAGAGGACTTTAAACCTCAAAGGTTATACCCAGAGGTTGGCCTGAAGGCAAGGGTACCTGCAGAAACTGTTAGTTCCAAACAGCACAAATCGTGAATAATACAAGTTGACCCGATGAAAGAGGAAGTCAAAAGGAAAGCGAGAACACTCGCCTAAATATAGAAAACACTATGAAATCCCTGATCTCTAGAATTCAGATAACCAACACGGATATGCGTTCAAAGAGAAAGTGATAGAGAGAGAAGAAAATCAAGAGGGAGAAAGAGAGGGAGAGGAGAGAGAAAGAGAGAGCTAGAGAGAGAAGTCTATAGAGAGAGCGCAGAGGGAGAGAGTGTATAGGGAAAGAGAGTGTGTACAGGGAGATGCAGTGTTTGAGAGTGAGACACGGGGGTCACAGACGCGGGGGTCGCATTGCAAAGTTTCCACAAACGCGGGGTTCGAAACCCGCGTTTAGGCCATAACACGAGAAGAACGCAGACGCGGGCATGAGCTCTGCGTCACGTTGATACATGAACGCGAGGACCGCGTTATACAAATATCAAGAACACGAAGATCGCGTTAAAGAATTGCTTGGACGTGGGTAAGCTCCGCGTCCAGCAATTAAACTCAAGAGAGAAACAGGGAGGCAAGGGAGACGTACAGGGGTGAGGGTGAGACACAGGAGTGAGAGAGAGAGAGACAGTACAAGAAAAATGAAGAGAGACGCAAGGATGAAAGGGAGAGAGAAGCAGTGAAGGGAGAAAAACAGAGAAAGCAAGAAAAAGGAAAGGAAAAGGAAAAGGAAAAGAAAAGGAAAGAAAGAAAGAAGGAAAGAAAATGAAGAAAGAAGGAAAGAAGGAAAAGAAAGTAAGGAAAGAAAGAAAGGGGGATGGCCGGCCATGCCTCACCGGCAGCCGGAGATGGCCGGCGGCCAAGGGGGTAGCCCAAACCCAAGGCAAGAATGGGAGTGCAAGTCTAGTACAAAATGGATTTTTGGAGTTTTGAAATCAATGTTTCAGAGAGCGACGAGTAGGTCCGTTGGAAAGAGTATGACGAGGAGAAGAAGATGGCGTGGTTGTTGGTGGCTAAGTTGGTATAGGTGGTGATGAAAATGATGGAGAAGCTAATGGTGAAATGAGTTATTTTGGTGGAAAAAGGAGAAGAAGAGGTGGTGGTGGTGTTGATGTTGTTGGAATGGAGGAGGAAATGACGGAGAGAAAGGTGGAGGAGTTGGTGGAGATGGTGTTGGGATGAAGGGGAGAGTGGCCGGCCAAGAAGGTGGTTCGGCCTTGTTAGGCTGCTATTCGTTCTCTGCTGGCTGGAAATGAAGAAGAAAAGAAAGAAAGTGAAAGAGAAAGAAGAAGAAGGGTGTATATATAAGGGAATATGATTGTCATTGTATTCAAAAGAAATGAGACGCAGAAATGAGACCTGCACCTCATTAAAATGAGATCCGCATCTGGACAAAAGGGAGCCAGACGTGGTTATGAGATCCGCGTCTCGGAGGAAAACGCGAGATTACATTTAACAGAAAAGGCAAAAGTCGTAATGACTTGGTTAGAGCTGACTTGAAAGGCACTAAATGCAGAACGGAAATGAATCTCTACATTAAAAATTGAATCCACATTTGGTGAGACTCACGTCTGAGGAGGGAGAGAGAAAATAAGGAAAAGGAAAAAAATAAAATATCAGGATAACATTCCGGTGTCTGGGAAAACACCGAAAACTCCAGAAAAGCCCAAAAATGAAGTAACTTGAAAAGCTTTCCAAAAATTCTCAAAAATAATAAAATTATTATTTTAAGATGTTTGGAGAAATCAGTTTCAGAGATTCAATCTTATTTTCAAAATAAAAATCCTAAAGTTAACCGTCGATACCGGTCAACACCGGGTCGGCCGGATTTTGATAAATTCTGAAAAATCTCAGAAAATACACTTAAAGGAGAAAACATCATTCTAAGACGTAATGTGAAAGCGGAATCCAGAAATTTGATTCCAATTAAAAACTAAAAATCCTAAAATCAACCAGCAATACTGGCCAACACCTACTCCAGTGGAATTTTGATAAATTTAGAAAATTCTCAGAAAAAGTATTTAGATAGAAAATGTGATTTTAAGAAATATTGTAAAAGCTATTTCTAGAAATTCAACTCCATTTATAATTTAAAAAATCCGAGAATCGATCAGCAGCACTGGTCGACACCGGTTTTTGAAGATTTCCAATTTAATTCAGAAAAATTTCAGAAAATCATAGAAAATCTAAAATATTAAAAAAATGATGTTTGAAACTGAAATCGATCAAATCAGAATAGCCAAAAGATTAAATCAAGCAATATACTAAGATCAGGTCATCGGTTCAGACTAGGGCTGACTCCGAGTTCACGAATCCAGATCTAAGACAACGATCATGTAAATAATTCATAATATAAAACAAATACAGGTAGTAAATCAAAAAATACGATCGAAAAAATCTAAATACGCAGCTAAGTACGTTTTCCGGGAGCGGGGTTTTACAGGGGGTGTGGGGGAGTGGTGGCCGGTGGCTATAGGGGGCGGCGGCGGCGGTGGAGGCGGTGGTGGAGATGAGGAGAATGGGTTGGTTTTTGGTTGAAGGATGTTTGGAGTTGAAATGAAATGAAAAGGAGAAAGAAGAAGGGAGGATTTAATAGAAAAGAGGAGAAAGGGTGATGATGAAATGGGGGGAGGGTCTGCAACAGCAGCCCATCAGGCCTTGGTTGCTGCTGCAGGCGGCGATGCGGCGTGGTAGGGGAGCAGTTGCATGGGGAAGATAAGGGGAAGAAAAGAAAAGAAAGAAAAAGGAAAGAAAATAAAGGAAAGGAAAAAATAAGGAAAAAGAAAAGAAAATAGTAAAAATAATTTATTATAAATAATTAATTTATTAAAAGACCTGGGAGTATAAAGTAGGGGAGTAGAAAAAGAAAAACACTATCTAATTTTTACAATGATCTAAACACAATCTTAACCTAAACACAAACTGAAGTCTTCTTATCTCCAATCCGACTCGATCCAAACGCGATTCACCGAGCTTGACTCCAACCGAGTGCTAGATGTGAACTTGACGCTCCAGTTCTTGAATCACCATGTGAAAAGTTCCAAAACACCTTTGTTGAAGCTAATCACCTACTAATATCTTGATCAAATATCTGAAACTAAATATCACAAGATTATTAGTAAACTATAACTACATGAGTTAATCATCTTCAAAACTAGAGTGAAGGGCCTCTGGGCTAACAATCTCCCCCTTTTTTGATGATGACAAAACTCATGGAGTTATATGTGCATGGATTAAAGTTAAGCTTTATAGAAGCTCACCCTTAACTCATGCATAGCAATAAACAATAAGATATTCAATGAATGTTCAACATAAATATGCATAAACATGATATTTGATACTAATGAAATAAACATACTCATGATACCAATTTTTAAAAAAATGTTCTTAAAAAATGTTGCTCTTAATATCAATAAAAACTCTTGATACCAACAGAAGATGCTCTTGATATCAATGGTAAAAGATAACAAATTTAAACAAATATGCATATAAACAAACATGCATATATCAAACTCCAAAATATCTCTTCCCCTTTTTGTCAATTCATCAACAAAGGGGTACAAACAATAAAAGGGCATAAATAATATTTTTCTCCCTTTTTGCATAAATCAAAACAATAAAGGTGTATATGTTATATACATTCATGAAGAGGAGAGACGTGAAGTTCTCTCCCTGCATACATGCATTTATATGAAAAGAGATGACTAAACCCTAACCACGTAAAGCATAATGTGCAATGTACAAAAGGAGATGTGAAGCTCCTACTACACACGTGTACTACATACCAAAGAAAAGTCAATCACTTCAGTATGACATACACTCAATATGAATCTATATATATAGAGAAGATGTTAAGCTTCCCTTGCATATAAGCAATACAAATCAAAAAATTATGATATCAATTGAAAAATATATCAATTTAGTATGAAGGTATACATTGAAACGTTATGATACTAAATTATGATACCAATTGAAAATAAACAAAACATTTTGAAGATACCAATAAAAATTTTGATACCAATTGAAAGATAGAAACATATAAGAAATCTTGATACCAATTGTAAAAATTAGTACCAATTGAAAATATTTTACACTTTTGATACCAATTTGAAAAACATAAACCAATCTTTTTGGTTAAACACTAAAATCATTTTGCAATAAAGATACCAAATAGAGAATAATATCAATTTAAAATTCTTGATACCAATATTGAAAATGAAACATATACCAATTGAAAATAATTTTCATTAGGAGCGTAGAAAACCAAATGAAAACTAAGATATTGTTTTTCAACATAAAGAGTGGGAGTAAGATACCAATGGTAAACAAAACCGATTGAAAGGTAAAACATGAATTTTCTCCCCCTTTATGAAATACTAATAAAAACGATACATAAGCTTGTATAAGATACCAATTTGAAAATAATTGTCATTAAGGACTAATTCAAGCTTAGCATGGCAAAAATTTGTGCTCAAAAATATAAAGATATAGTAAGCACAATCAAAACACTTATATATGTATGAAAATGTAAATACCAATTTAAATTGATATTGTTTGAAGTTGAAACAAACATATATAGAAATAAATATGAGTATACAAAATAAATATCAATTGTGATACCAATTAAAAACACAATGAGAATCAAGTGTATAACTCATAAATACCTCCCTTTCATGTACATGTTTAAATTAATTTTCAATATGAGCATACAAGGCATGGTCGCCCATCTAACCACCCTTAGATGGAAGGGGTTTTCAAAAATAAGTTTAAAAATAGTTTATCATAATTGAAAACTCTTTCAAAATGAAGAATACGAGCTAGTTATATGATAAAATTGTAAACTAGTACGAAATCCTTCAAGTAAGGAATAAAACAATAATATATTCCATGAAATTTGAAAATCACACAATCATCAACACTCAAATAGAAATAAAGCACATATAATCTCATGAAAATAAATCATGAGTAAACAGGAATGATGTGAGTGTATAAGTAATATGTGAAAAATATAGTTATGGAAATGGGCGATAAGGCTCATATGAAATTCCTTTTCAAAAACATGAAAATCATCAAAATTTAATCTTTATCAAAACAATGATAACTCCAAGGCATATGTATGTTTTGTTAAAACTAAGGCATACATACATATCCAAACACAATTGAGTCTATAAAGAGATTTTACATGAAAGGCAAATGACTCAAGGTTATACATGTATATCCAATAGTTTTGGCTAAATTAACATATACATGAAGTTAAACACATATTAATGAAAACATATACAAAATAGGGAATACAAGTCAAAATGTATGAATCATCAAAACTAGGCTATACTAGTACATCTAATAGGTACAAATGAGTAATCACGTACAAACATATAATAATCAATTTGTGGCTCATTAGTTGTACAAGCATATACATAAGTTTTAATGAAAAAATACATCTAAACATGTAATCAAATCATGAAACATAAAAACAAAACATAAATCAATAAGATCATTATGTAAATGCACATGTTTAGAATTATGATATACACGATAGCTAAACTAAAGTGAGAACACAAAATGTGAATCCATGTGAACATGAGTGTATCTCAAATACTATACATGTATGACACAAATCTAACTATCATGACATTTAACATAATAATCATAAAAACATGACATGCTAAAATTTAATAATCTAAAAGCACGTAAATATAAATGGGAGTAAGAGATCGTTACCAAAACCATGAGGGCACATCTCTAGGTCTCCAAACCAAGGTGGTCCTCCCACCAAACTCCCGTTGAAAGTAATGCATCCAAAATAGTCACCATTAAGCTCGGAACGCATTCACCTCAAGGCACCATCACTCTCACGTCATGTGAGAGCCCACACCTACATCAAATAAAATAGGGGTGAATTTTGGTACCCATACTCTTTTAGGTCCATAGGGGTTAGCACCTTTCCTAACCCAAACAAATCTATTTGCTAAATTTACGTCATGTACTCTATCATAACAAAACTTAGTAAGGTGACCCTTACGTCCACAATGTGTACAAGTGTACACATGAGCATACATAGTGTTGTGTGCATGAACGTGGAAAGCATGTGTGTACCGTGATTTGTGTGCATGCATAGGAGGAACATGTTTCTTTTGAAACATGGATTCCAACCGTGTGTGGTCCATGGCACATTGGCTCAAAGTGGAGCCCAAACAATCAACACTTTTCTTCAAAACACAAATATCATTTTTAATACTTGAAGATAAAGTGGAGCATGCAATAGGTAAGCTAGATGATGAAGCTACACTAGCATGGCAAACATGAGAATCCATATCATTTTTCAAAGAAATATTTTTCTTAGAAACCAAATCCAAATCCTTTGAAATTAAAGCAATTTTCATTTTCGAAGATTCATTCTCTTTTATAACAAAATTAAGTTTTGAAGTTAAAGTCTCATTTTTCTTCAAAACATCATTACAATCATTTTTGTTTTTCAAAATTTTGTTTTCATTTAGAGCAATTTCAAGTTGGGATTTCAATGAGTCCCTTTCATTAGAAATCTCAACCTTCTCTTGTAAAGACACATCAAGTTTTGAAATTAAATCATCATTTTCTTTATTTATTGCAAAATTTATTTTTTTCAAAGCTTTATATTTTTCAAGCAATTTTTCACATACAATAGAAAGTTCTTTATTTAAAGCATCGGCATGAATATGATCATCGCCGGAAGAACTAGCACTATCATCTAGTTGAGATTCCGAATATACCTCAAGGGAGCCATTCCCTTGTACCATGTAGCAATGTTGGTGGACTTATCTCCACTAGATTCCTTCTTCACATGATTCGTCGGTTGATACTTGGAGGAGGTCAAAGTGTTCCACACTGCAAAAGCGGAATGAGTTTTAACCATCAAAAGATATTCTTTGCTAGGCGTGCTTCTAAGTGCCTCAAAGGCTTGTGCATTGGCCCCTATATGCTTGCTAATATCAAGATATGATTTCTTAGTAGCGGCAAAGAAAACATGCAAACCTATGGTCTTGAGATACATACTCATCTTAATCTTCCATACATCGATGTTAGAAACATCAAACATAGGAGGGGTCATGAAATTTATGAGTGTAAACAATATGTGTGCAAATGCAACTATAGATTAGCAACCAAGATCTCACTCCTAGGTGGTTAAACCTAATATCAGGAGCGTAGGCTCTGATACCAATTGAAAGAACACCTAGATGGGATGTGCATAGGTGCAAGGCTAATCTATGACAAATAATGCGAAATTTAAAAACGAATTGCAACACACTTGTGTAACCAAAGAGTGTAGCCGAATTTCTGGTGAAGGGCTCTGGACTAACTCCTCTTGATTCCTCTGAATAAGAGTTGAGGTGCCATATGAAGCTCTTTTGGTTTAACACAAGTATGGCGCACACACAATCAATACCAAGCATATAAATGATATGAACAATATGAAATGATGCAAGGCAGAATATAAGAGAGAGAGAAAGTGGATCAAACGCAAACACAAGGATATGTTTCGAGGTTCGAGCACCCAACTTTACGTCCCCGCCACAGAAGGATTTCCACTAACTCGTCAACATAGGACTTCCCACACAGGGAACCTCCACTGAGAATTTGGGTAAATACATTTTGGGAGTACACAACTCCTTTCTCTAACAATACAACCTCTCACTAGAGGCTAGGCACAAAGCCAACACAATATCAACCTCACAAATGAGGGATAGGCACAAAGCCACACAACCACAATCACCTCACACTTGAGAGATAAAGCACAAAGCCACCACTCCAATAATCACCTCCTCACTAAGAGGGATATCAACACAATCACCTCTCACTAGAGGAATATCACAAATAAAGAAGGGTTTACAACACTTGGTGGTTTCTATAACCACAAACCAATTCATTCTTACAAAATAAGATCATGATAGATATGATAGATAGATAAACTCAAATGTGAGAAAATAAAGTGTTTGGAAATGAAAATAACAAAAAAACACTTGGGAAAATCACAAGATAGATGTTTAAATAAAGATCAAAAACCAATTCCCAAATACTCTCTTTTCTTTGAATTTTCCAACACTTTAAAACAAATAAAGAATGATCTTTTAAATCCAAAATCTCTTTTGAAACTTGTAATTAAAACACCTAAGAAGAAGAAGATTTTTTCTTTTGAAATTATTGTTAAAAACCAACTCAAATATGGGTATTTATAACCCTATAACATTCTGCCCGTTGGCAGCAGGCAAAGGGCAAAATTGCCCTTCCGATCGACCGGGCGATCGACCGGCCAACGATCAAATTTATGACCGTTGAGCCCACCGGTCGACCGCCGGTCGACCGGGCCTGGATCCAGAGAGCAAAGGCTCTCTGGTCGGTCGATCGCTCGGTCGACCGAAGCTGGATACATAGAGTAGAGCTCTCTGCCGGTCGACGGGGCCTTTTCTAGAGAGCAAAAGCTCTCTGGCGGTCGACCGACCCGGTCGACCGGCCCACCAGCCTGGCTGCGTGCACGTCCTGTGCACGTCGGTCGGCCGGACCGGTCGACTGGCAGCCAGCCAGTCCAGAATTTTAGGGATTAAAAACTTGGGTTTTTGCTTTCTAAAAATCCCATAAAATATACATAAATTCTACAAAAATATGTTATTATAAGATCTTTGAAATACAAATATGTGTGACAAAAATTCAACTCATATTTCAAACAATTTGAACCATTTTTGTGATATTGAAATTTTGCCTTAAACCAAAATCCGTATTTTCCAAAACTTGGATTTTTGAAATGAAAATCCGATTTTTTCAAAACACATGCAAATACAAAAACATGATATTTAAATAACTTTTAAGCATATTGTATATGAATAACATCTAATATACATGAAAGATATTATATCTATGTTTTTAACATGAAATCCAATATTGATTAAACCGAGCAAAAACCAATAAACTTAAAATAAGTGTGTGTGTGTATTGTGAACTTGAGCATATCAATACTATCTAATCTTTACAATGATCTAAACACTATCTTAACCTAAACACAAACTGAAGTCTTCTTGTCTCTAAGCCGACTCGATCCAAACGCGATTCACCGAGCTTGACTCCAATCGAGTGCTAGATGTGAACTTGAAGCTCTAGCTCTTGAATCACCATGTGAAAAGCTCCAAAACACCTTTGTTGAAGCTAATCACCTACTAATATCTTGATCAAATATCTAAAACTAAATATCACAAGATTATTAGTAAACTATAACTACATGAGTTAATCATCATTAAGACTAGAGTGAAGGGCCTCTGGGCCAACACGTTCTTCCTCTTCTTTTTCTTCACATCCTAGTTAAACACCCTCTTTTGTAAGAAATTCTCTACATCACTATCACCCCTTGTTCGTCATCGGCATCACATTTCTCTGCATCATCTCAACATGTTCTTTACTGAATTCACTTTCTCACTCTCTGCCCAAGAATTTTTTCCTCTCTACACAACATATATGTCAACAGGGTTCTCATTGTTACTTACAAGAAATTTCTAAGCCCTTTGTCACATTTCATAGTCCCCATCCAGTCATAATCCTTGTTTCATAATCTATATAATACTGAAAAGTCAGTATACCCTAAGTCATGTATTACAGCAACAAGCTCCTCATAGTCAAACACCTCTGACTCTCTAATCTTAACTTCTTCAACTAAGGATCCAAATATCCCTTCACAAGCTTGATGTGATTTCGTGTAAATTTTCCCCTATGATGAATCCTCACCAATTTAGACCTTTCTTTCATTACATGAAATTCAAGTTAAAAAAAGCAAGGGATAAGGTTAAAACAATATCTACAATAATTCTCAGCATGCTATCACTTATCTTAAACAATTCTATCTTCATTACAATTGTATATTTAATGTTGCTAAGGCATAATTAGAATGCAAATGCTTTTTACGGTCCAGTGGTTAGTGTGGCAAATTTTCATTTTTATAAAGTCGCCATCATTTTTAGAAACAAGAAATTAAAAATAAACATAAAAATAAGAGGAAAAAAACAACCAAAAGAGAACAAAAAAAAATAAGCGGAAAAGAAACAGTTCATCAAAAGAAAAAAAGAACAGAAAAAATTCAAGATAAAAATTCAATTCATCAACAAAAAAAAAAAAAAAAACACAAATACAAAATAGATGAATAGAAAACAACAACAAATACAAGCTAAAAATTCTATGTTTAACCAAATTATGTCATTTACGATAAACATACTATGGATCTAACAAAAAAATAACAAAACTAAACTAGATTTAACAAAACTAAACTAGGTCTAAAAAAATTATACTAGATTTAACAAATTTACCTCCCTATGAACTCCCTGCATTTTTCCAACTGTATATTTCCCAAATCCTGCCACCAACTTGCCTGCTGCTAGCCGAGATCTTCACGAACCCAATTCACCAACACAAATTTACCTATTCCATTTTGAAAAGGTTAAGATTTCATCAGTAATGAACCTAATTCACTATCTGATCTGTTTTTTTAACTCTCAGCAGTAATAAACCTGCGCCTTCTGGTTGGTTTCATTAGTAATTATCTCACAGGGATATTTAAGACTTTCTGCAATTTTCGTTAACAGTGATAGGGTGTCAATGTGTAAATAAAACTTTAGTTTAAAATACCGCCATAGTTGGAGGGATTTTTTGCAATTTACCCGGGTCTTATGGATGTGGGACCAGTGGGTCCCACGTCTATAAAAACCCCTTCATCTTCCTCTCTCCCTCCGTGAATCCCTTTCTCGGCCCGCCCCGCTCTGAGTCCCCAATCCACCATTGTCGCCCCCCCGATCTTGCCATAGTGCCGCCGGTTATCCACTCTCTCACTCTCTCTCTCCTCTTCTCTCCTCTCTCTAGCATCGGGGCCGCCGCCGCTCCGCCGCCGTCACTGTCACCTCCTCTCTCTCTAGCCCTACCTTCCGCCGCAGCGCCTGCACTGCCGCTTACTGAAGAAAAAGGAAAAGAAAAAGAAAAGTTCGCTGCTTACTGTTGCTTTGGGCTGCAATGGGTCAGAGAGCAGCACGAATCTCGAGGAGAGGCTGAATTCGTTGCTCTCTCATCTCCAAACTGAGTCGGGGATCCTCGACAGGCTTGTCTACAAGAACAAGAACCAGCACCGTCGATGCCCTTACTTCCAAGCTCTCTTAAAGGTCCCAGTTTTTTTTGGTTCTTTTTTTTTTTTTTTTTAATTTGGCAAGTGATGACCCTATTGTGTTTGAAATATTTTGACTTCTTTTCAGGTTAGAAGAGATCTGAGGCTACTGCAGTCAGCAGGGCTGGGGGAGATTTTGAACATTCTGTTTCCAATTATCGATGGGAAGAAACCGGCTCAAAAGGCTTTTCTCCCAAAGAGGTAATTTTCTTTTTCGCTCTTTGTATAAATTAACTTTGTTGGCCTCATATTGTTGTTAAAACAGTTGAAGGAACTGAGAAGAATTGTGTGTATTAGTAATGAGGGTAATGCCCGAATATGTGGCCATTAAAATTTCATAATAAGGAAAACCCTGCTCCTAATATAATTAATATTACATAATCCTAAATCGATGACGGATTACTGTCTCAAGTTTAATCTAAGTCTTTTCGCGTATCACAAGGCAGGCTTTGGACCTATAAGTCTCTTTAGAATATACAAGATATACTCCAAAATATCCTGAGGTATTTCTTTCACTTAAAACAAGACAGACATTGAAATAATGCGAATTTCATTGATTCGAAAAAGAGAACAATCAGAAGAGAGGAGATAGATGGATTTTGAGAGAGTTGGATAAGAAACCTGGTAATTGTAGGAGAAAGCCATGAGCAGGAGGGAAGGGAGCTGATGAATCTGAAGCGAGTCTGTGTCTGAATCTGAAATTCAGATCTGTTGGTGAAGAAGATTGGATTCCAGTCTGAGTTGTGTCTACAAACAGAAGCTGATTCAAGTTTGAATTGAGCTTAGGTGTAAGAGATAGCAGATCTGAATTGGAGTGGATATCGGGTCAGATTTGGACTGGGTGCTTATAAGTCGATTCTGAACATGATTTAGATTGCAAAGGGGCACTTGCGACTAAATTTTTGGCTATCTTATCTTGCGAGCGGAGATTGGAAAATGTGAGTCAATGTCATTGATTAGAGGTGATATATCTTGTTTGCGGTCAACACATGAGGGAGGAGAAGAATTTAGCTCAAGGATGCGGATCATCATCCGATAGGAGATGAGAGGAGACGAACTCAAACCATCCAAGCGTTGCATGCAATTAGCGTACAAATTTTTTGAGGATACCACACCCGATCACTTGCATATCTATGCCTACCATAAATTTTCACCAAGTACAAACATAATACTTATTTTATTTTTACCTCAGCTTTTGCATATTTGTGCATACCAGACTCATGTGATCTATGTTTTGACCAAATTGATCAATTTAACTAGATTGCACGTATCTTAAAACTTTGCAAGAACTATTGGTGAATCCAATGGGAAATCAAGAAAAGAGATTGGGATGTAGGAATATTAATTTGACGGATAAGGTCAGAGTCGAGAGGACCGTTGGTTGGGCTCGAGCTAGAGAGTTGGAGAAGTTGCCGAGATGTAGAAAAGTGGCCCGACGCTAGCATGTCCTACATGAGCATGACCTAGTGCAGGCTCGAGAACGTCGATCAACAAAGAGACATTTGAGAGGCTCTGATATCATTTTAAATCAGTTGAAGAAACTGAGAATTGTGTGTATTATTGCAGAGGCCCTGAGGGCAATACCCAAATATATAGCCATTACAATTACATAATAAGAAAACCCCTACTCCTAAGATAATTAATATTATATAATCCTAATTCTAATACTACTATTTAACAATTGATTTAGTGATATTGAAGTCTTTTGAGAATTTTGTTTGCGTCAAAATTGGTTTTTTCAGCTAACAAGAGAATTGAAATATTGAAAAAAAAGAGTTGAACGTGAAACGAAATAATGTTAAGGATAGAAAAAGAAACAAAGAAGGGAAGTCATCATGCTTGGTCTATACACTGGCTATTGCCTTTTTGATCAAGTGCTTAAACTTTTTTTTTATGTCTGAGATGTGGATTAGCTCTTTCCCAAAGGAACCAACGTAGGTCATATATCCAATTGAACGAATGAGCTTTTATATTGGGTGGATGGTCACTCAGAAGTAGGTTTTTCACTCTTGGAAATTGGGCAAAGAGCTTCTGTGAAAGTAATCTATTTCTTTCTCCCATTGAAAGATAATACACACATCTTTCAAGTGCTAATGGGAAACTCTTTAATTGTATAAATTTGTAAAATAAAATATTCTGTAGGGTATTATGTGTAAAATTTTAATTCCATATCCCAAGTCACAAGACTCCAATCCACTATATAAGGTATTTCAGATGATGCGCCAACACATTGTGAAGTTCTGCTTTTCATTTTCTTTACTAGCTCGTAGACCCAATACAGGGAGAAAAATTGAACTTATACAATGAGAAAGAAATAAAAAGTTGAATTGAATGGGACCCACCTTCCCCCCTTAGAGTGAAGGGCAAAACTTTTTTAATAAATTAGCCTCACGTAGTTGAAGCCGGTTATCTGCAAAATTAGTAGCGAGGCCTCTTCTCCCATTATACATGTAGAGACAAGGAACCCAATCCATAAGTTTTGTCCAACAATCTCCCCTGGCCCATTTGATGAGGCCTATATTTTGAATTAAGTTGTTGTTTGCTGTAGTCTTAACTTCAAAATGAATGGGCATGACATGTACATTCAATTTCTGGGTTCCTAATCACATACATTCTCTTCTGATGGGATAAATAATATAAAAAATCCATGAGAGCTCTTGGTCCCCTTTACGTTTGTGAAGCCTATCTATGAGTTACCATCCACTAATGGAGAAAGAAGGTTCGCCAATCGGATAGGAAACCCAGGGTGTTCATTTTGGTGGCAAGTGTCAAATAGTCCTTTAAACTCACTCTAAAATCATTTTGGTGGCAAGTGTCAAAGTGTCAAATTATTGTGTCTTATTTAACCATTTTAGTAATTCATGTTGTAGATCTTTCTTCTCCTCTCCTAATTCTTTTATTTGCTTTTATAGTGAACCCCTGGTAAATCAAAACCCTTAGATCTCAACTTGTTTGAAAGCTTAGTTGAAGCCCTAAATCCCATGTTTGATGCTTTCTCTCTCTTTCCAGAACTCTAAAATCCCAGTGTCAGCACTTAAATCAATTTCCTAGCTCTTCACAATGATCAATATCATACAACTCAATTTATCTCGAATTCTCTCGCCAAATCCCAAAAAGTCATAGATCAACATATGTGAACAAAAAGGAAAAACATTTTCAGTTTGTGGTTGGTGTTGCATTGGAGGAAGCAAAATGAACCACATTCAAGAAATTCCAACTAAAAAGCAATTATCTGTTTTCTTTTGGATTATCATTCTGTAATTCGTGTGAAGGAATTAGGAGAGAAAATCAAGATCCTTATATGGACAATCTGAGATTTCAGAGTGCCTATTATTTTGTGTGTAAACTTGAAATGCAAGTTTTAAAAAAAAACTTGGGCAATATTTAAGCTTTTAGTCAATCTCTGGTGCTTCCCTCATGGAAACCGAATAAGGTCCTCTGATTCACTAAACAATATATCAAATTTTAACAAAATTTTTACTTTTTTTATTCTATTCTTGTCAACAGTTGCAATTAGATTTACTGTTCTTTTAAATCACCCAGATGCAAAAATATCTTTGTTCAGTTGCACTTCAAGCGCCACTTTTCCGCATTGCAGACTTCATAATGTTACTGTTATTGCAGACAAAAGAAAAACATTCCTGGTGGAAAATATAACTACCAGGAGAGATTATTGGGTGTTGCACGATTACTATCGCAGGTGCATGAAATTTTCTTTAAGTCACTTGTTATTTACATTTACTATTATTTTAGTAATGTTTGAGGTTGCTCCTTAATGATCGAGCATCTTTTATCTTACTTGGCAAGTTTCTATCTTTTGAATTACAAGGTATTTGTTTTTCTTTTTCAAGAAAATATTCATTTGTACTTCATTTTCTATAGCATGGTTGTAAGTTTCTCAACAATTTTATTTTACTAGAGAGTTCTCTTCAGTATGTCTGCACTAGGATCATTATAAGTATGTCACCACTATAATCTTGTTTTTAACCTTCTTCTAGAACCATTTTGGATTGGTTGCTATGACCTAGAACTAGTCTAGCTAATGACTTGCTTAAACCTTATGCTGTCAATTTTCTGATGTATTAATAATAATATTTAATCGATTGATTTCTTGCAAGAAATATTCTGTTGAAGTGAAATGTTTCACTTAATTGCCTGATATATGATCTTTACCACAATGCTTTCAAAATCTCTATAGCTTTAGCTTTCTAGGAAGCTTTCTCGGCTGCCCAAAATATCTTTCCAATTTCCTCTTAGTATAGACTAATGTTGATTTTTGTTATAGAAAAGCACCTAAGAAAGAAGTAATTTGTGCGCTTCTGATTCTTAATTAATTTGGTACCTTCTGTAATCAGACTATTGGCTGTTCTGATTTATATTACAGGATCTTCTAATATAGATTACAAGTGGCATTTCCTTTTACCACTGGCCCACCTTGTTGATAGATAGCTGGCGTGAAGTTAGAAAAGTTTTTGTAAATGTACTTGGGAAGGTTTTTTCGATTTAATTATTAATGTCTTCCAGAAAAAGTCGGCAGTTGTAAATGCAATTTACAGATCAGAAGATTAATACAATTTCTATAAGGTTTTAACGTGCAAAATAGAGAAAATTTTGTTCAAGATATATGTCTATAAACTTTTCTGATTTAACTGTAAAATATATCAATACAAGGGCCATGACAATATAGTTTGCCTTGGTGTCTGATATAATTGTTGGGCTTGTGGGCTCCATGCCACGTGCCAGATCATGCATATATGCAGAGTTGCACATTCGCTGTCAGTAGCACATCCCCAATCCGAAGTTGCTGGTGCCCACAAGCTAGTATACGGTCGTATAGTTGGTGGTGGGTCTTGGTGTGTAGCAAAAACTGTTGAACAATCGTTAGATCATACCTTGCTAATTAATTTAATAGTTTGATGAGTATTTCTATGGCATAGGATAGTCCAAATTGAATATTGCAAGTTTAGAGTACTTGGGTGTTGAGTTTCAGATAAGAAAAGAGGATAGACTCTTTGTTGAGTTAACAAAAGCTCTTGACATGCATTAGCTGGTCTAGATGAAAAATATCCATGGTCGTCTTGTTATGAATCTCACTGGTGGGAAAGAGTGACAAGGGCATGTGGTCCTCTTCTTTGGCCACTGTAAGGAGTTAAACCCACCGCATCTCTATTATTCCCCAATCACTAGCCGAACACAAGAGAGCGTGAGAGGAGAGGAAGGAAAGTGGGGGAAAAGGAGAACCCACTATTACCAAAGGTAAATCCTCAATCAATCTCTTCACATTATTGTATAAAGATTAGACTTTATTAGCAGCTAGGTCTATATTAATTTATTTTAAGGTGTAATCTTCAATATTGTGATGGAGATTAATTTTTGTGGACTATCTTCATGGATTTTGAAAGAAAAACAACTTGGGATTTCCTGCGAGGAGGTTGCCGATGATAACTCTTGCTTGTTGGCCGCGTGCAACGGTTCATGGTTCAAAGTCGCGGTTTCAGCCGTTGACTCGGCGGGCACCGTTCCAGAGATGACTCGGCGTCGCGGAACTGACTTAGGCGATACGCGTAAAATGTTACAAATAAAGCTCAAAAAATTCTAAAAAAATCATGATAAATCTTTAAAAAAATGTAGAGATTAATTTTTATGTATCACATGTCAAAAATAAGTTTGTTTTGAGAGGTAATTTGGGAAATATGATAATTCAGTAAAGTAAATTTAAAAAAAAGGTGATTTGAGGGCAGACACAAAAAAAATTATATAACACAAGAGGGAGAGAGATTAATCTCTCCCCCCTCTCCCCTCTCTCCCTCTCAGGTCTCTCACCCCCTCTCCCCCGACGATCTCTGTCCCCCTCTCCTCCATCGATCTCTCTCTTTCCCCTCCGATCTCTTTCTCCCCTGTTTCTCTCTCTCAGTTTCTCTCCCCCCTCTCCCCTTTCGATCTCTCTCCTCTCTCCCCCTCTCACCCCCGTCCCCCAGCCGATCTCTTGATCTCTCCCCCTCCCCCCGTAGGTGACGACGAGGGCGATCGGGAGCGACCTTGCTGGCGACGGCGACAGCGTCAGCGGCCTCGCAAACCTGGTGAGTTTCTTTTTTTTCCCTTCTCAGCTGAGCGATCTGAGAACGGGCTCAGAGAAATCGCTCGACTTGAGGCTGGCTCAGCCCCGACTCCGGCGTCTCAGCCGAGTCAGACTGAGTGCTGGTCTGACTTGGTTGAGACGCTCTAGTCGGGGCCGAGTTGAGAAATCGCTCGACTCAGGGCACGGAATCGGAATAGTGTCGGCCGAGTCAGAACCGGATCGGCTGAGATTTCGAACCCTGCTACGGTTGGGGGTGGCCTTGGTATGGTTGCCACAACCTTTAAACTCAAACGTAATTACGTTTAGAGTGCACAAGCTAAGTAAAAAAAGGAAAATTTATTTTTTGCCGCCCTGAGTTGTCACATATTTTCTAATTATTTGTATGAGCAAAAAAAATTACTTCCCCAAAAAAATGTGCGCGCGCGCATGTGCGGTGTACATGTGTATGTTTGACTTAATATTGCTCATGCTTATTGTAGTGTGTGATACTGATAAAATATTGCTAAAAGCATATTTGACATTAAAATTACATATCATACATGTACTCATGCTTGTTGATTGATTCATGTTAGAATGCCCCTTGAAGAGTGTTCTTGTTTCTTGTGTTGGTTTATGAGTGCCTACACGCGAGTAAACATTAGTTATCTCATGAATCTTATACATGTCTATGAATTTTGGCTCTACGAGCATCGTTTTTGTTTCTCATGTCGTGGTAGGCTAAGATACACATGCATGGGTAAAATTGTTAGATATTAGTGATGCATTGATATGCATGTTTATTATGTGTTGACAATGGTTAAGCCTGTGTGCCACTTGCAGCTTATTGGATATTCCTTTATACGTCGATGTAGACCGTTATCGGGCCATACTCGCTTAGGCAGGACCCGACTCACGGCCAACCCGAACCTGACACGGGCCCAATCGCGCTCGAAGGAAATTTTGTGCATGCACAACTGAACCTCTCTCTCTCTCTCTCTTGATTGATTTCCTAATTAGGGACGGACTCCTAATAGATACTGGGATTGATTGAAGGAAGATATTTGACCTAACTAGGATTAAATGTTATTAATGGTGTAGATTGCACCTACACTTGATTCCTACTAGCTTTAGGGTTTGGTTATTGCTCTCTATATGTAAGTCCTATTCACGAGGGGCCGTTATGCTATGCTAATTATTATTATTATTATAAGAAAAAGTTGTATGAGAGAGAAAAGAGAGGCCATAGCAAGAGTTACGTCTCATCTCTTTAGGGGATTTTCTTCATCTCTAGGAAGAAGGAGAGATTTTTAAAGATCTTCTCCTCCATCTCATCGCTGAGTTGCTTGTTGTACATGGGGTAATTTAAAGCTTAGCGACCCTCTTTTGAGATGCTTTGACAAGGCCGTGGAGGAGCGAAAAAAATAAGATAGCGAGGTTTCGTTCAATGATAGAGGAGTCATCAAAAGAATATAAAGATCTATTTTCGCTGCGTTTTATGATTCAGTTTGATGTAAAAGCATGCATGATTACCAATTTCCATAAATCTTGTGTTTTGATACACAAACTTGGATGTGATTGTTTTGGACATGTAGATCATGTCCATACACCATATATCACATGTATAGTAGCACTGTTTTAAATATCGATCGATATACCGGTATATCGGCCGAGATATCGGTATTTTATCCAAAATGATACGATAGGTGTAAAATTTTATCAAATATTATTTTGGACTGATATGGGCTGATATATCGCCACGTGGCCGATATATCGGCCGATATCTGAGATGAAAATATCTGATATATCTCCACGTAACGCATTTGAGGAGTTTTTACAAACGCGTTTGAAGATGTTCTACAAAAAGTAAGTATCCGTTATAAGTCTATGACCCTAAATTTATTTTAAGTAGTTTCATATGATATATGTAAGCAATCACATGTATATTCTTCATCTAGTATGACGTCTGATTTGACGCCCGATATTTAGTACCATATCATGATATATCATCCGGTATCTGATATATAATTTTACCGATCGATATATCGTCAATATCTGATAATTAAAACATTGTATAGTAGATAGTATTTTAAATGTTGGATATACGGGGAAATGTCGGATGTCGTAATTGAATGTCAGATTTCGGAGGTATTTGGGGTCATCTAGTAAATTCCGAACGTCATGACAGATAATAAATATGTGTCCTAGATGTTTTAAATAATGTAATTTTAAAATTCTTATCAAGGCAATACATACACAATTTATGCAAAACTACATAAATATGTTTAGGATATGTGTACTTACCTTAACATTTTTCATACATTCACTAACCCATTGTAGAAATTTCTCAATTGCTCTAACTTCAAAGACCAACTAACATGTTGGGTTTTTCCTGAAATGTCAGCCGACATATCGGATTTTTCCGAAATGTCAGCTGACATTTTCCAAAACGCTATTTCAAATGAAAGGGGGATGTCGTGACTGTGAGGGCTTGAAAACGAAATGTCGACCGACATTTAAAACACTGATAGTAGAAATTATCCAACATTCAAATAAAGCAAGTCATACCGGATCTCAATGTGTCCCCTCTTTGAGGGTGCAAGGGTGTTTGATCTGTTCATGCCTTGGTTAATGCATCCTGATAGGCTGAATAATGGTGAGACTTGTCAATCATTGTTAAAAGTGGTAACGCATTGGGACATGACATTGTTAATTTCATTACATGATCATCATCTAGAAGTATTGTTTCGATTCATGTTGGACACTGCTTGATTTACAAGAACTGTTTAATTATGACTATGAGTACCATGTTATCATTATGCAGTTTGAAAAACTTAAACTTCTTAACATAATTCATTCACTTGTTAAGCATTAAGCTCCCCAGAAATTTCCGGATTTGTGTGGACCCAAGTACTAACTAGCTAATTTTGAGGATTCTTGAGTTGAGGAGCTCATGGGTGGTTCTGAGGAGGCACACCTTTGGGGGAGTTAGTCCACTAGCTCTAGATGTTAGATGATGTTGTTATTATTATCTTCTTTTGGAATTTAAAAGTATCGAAGCTTGGTTTTGAGTAAAGATACAATTGTGATGATGGATGTAAGGATATTTTGGATGTATGTAAAACTTATGGATGCACCTTTATATGGACCTGTAGGTTAAGATAAAATGTCTATATTTTGAGCAAGTACAAGTTTGGGGTTCAAAGTTCTCCTGTTTGGGGAATTGAGGACGATTGTCATTTCACTGACCCTAATGCCCTAAATTGGGCTGGGGGGCATTACAGGGTGGGTCTTCCTTGACCTGACCTGACCTGGATTTAACACTCCTAAGCTGGGTTTCTAATGGTTTTTTGGTTGTGTGGTAACCGCCTCTGCTTGCGTTGGACTATTGTTGTTGTTGCAGACAGTTTTTTCCACCAGGAAATGTAAATCATTACTACACGCGAGCGCGCGCTACACAAATTTATCCAGTTCTACCTGAACCAAGTAAAATTCAACTTGAACTTGGGACAGTGCCTAACATCACACACACACACACACAAGAAAAGAAAAAAAATTAATTATATCTAATTCTACCTGAACCAAGTAAAAATTCAACTGCCCTTGAGCTTTGTGAAAAAGTTGTTCAATATGCTTAAACATGATCATCAATTATAATTATGGTTCCATTCTAAATCTCTCTATCTTCTATGTAAGTTGATTGTTATGATTATGTCATTATTTGGAGAATTTATTTGCTCTCAAAGTTCTTATTATTCCAATGCATTTTGGTCCCTTTACATCTGTGGTAACCAAAAGGATATTGCTCAGCTTTCACCTGTGAGTTTTTTGTCCAGTCCTTTGATCAACCAAGTAGTACAAGGTCTTCACTGATGATGTATTACTATATCAAGCTGCACTTACCATTTTTTTTGCATCACTAACTACTAGGTTTCTGGTTTTGTTTCCTTTTTGCAGATGGCTGAACCTATCTTGAAGGCCGCAATGTATCCTTTATACACGAGCTGCTTATATAACTGTTTCAGTTTTTTGGAAATACTCAAGTGTCTTCCAATAGTAATGACAGAGTAATATGTATAACCGAGGAATCATCTGGATTTGCAGCAAATTTCGGCTTTTCCATGTTCACTTTTACTCGTCAATATACATCTTCAAGTGCACAACTCATTTCATCCTTGTATGAATCGATGTTGTCCGAGTGGGTCATGTCAACTTTAAACCTGCAGTATTGACTGCGTTCTCGCCTTCTAGGCAGCTAAAAACGTATATGAACATAATTCCAGATGCCTCCACTGATTAGTAAGAATTTTTTTTTGCTATTTAGAGCTTCCCTATTTTTTGGGTTGGATACAGATGAAAAGGCTTAAAGTTCGGTTCAAGTTTTTTCTTTTAGGGCTTATTGCAAGTTGTTGATCAATATGAAGTGTGTGCAAATTTAGGTGATCGATCATAAGTTTTGCATGGAGTCTTCAAGACCAAGTGGAAGGGAATGCAACTTGTAAATCAAATAAATAGTGTGATCCAACTTAGTTGGCCAAGAATAATTTTCCACCAAGAGGATTTATCTTAGAGGCCGAGAGGGAGGGGCATAGCAAGTTGTAAATTGATTTGGATAGTGTTTGATTCCTAGAGAGATGGCAAGTTGTTGTTTGATATGACTAGTGTGATTCTACTTGCGATGGTCAAGTGTAAGTTTTGCATTGAGAGGACTTGACTCCCTTGTTGAGAGAGATTTGCAAGCAAATATTTTTCTTATTTAATACAAATCTACTGCTGTCAAGTTGATCTAGAACACCTAGAGTGCCTATAATCCAAAAACTCAAAAGGGTTTTGATTTTTCTCTGTTTTGGTGTATACAACAAGAACTACGAAAAAGGATATTGAAGTTAGCAAGTTGTTTAAATCTATGGCATGGGGTATGTTAGTTGATCCAAACCATTATCATGTTTTGATCACTTAGAAACCTTGCACATCGATTTTCTTGGGTTTGAAAATAATATGTCATAGATCTAAGCAGCTTGGTGTTTTTGGCCAGCCAACTCTTTTTTGTTTTCATTCTCTGGCACGCTGAATGTTATGGGTAAACCTGAGTAGAGCCGAATTAAATGTCGTATTACTGATTTAAATGGGAGGGTTTCTTCCCAAATGAGCCTTCTCTCTCTGGCATGCGTGAGTGAGTACGTGTGATGGATTCGCTTTAGGAGTGGTGCTTCAACCATTATTTAGTTCTGCACTCTGCTCGCCTTGTAAAATTGCAAACTAGAGCAATTCATGTTTGTGTGTGACGTGAGTGCTCGCACATTTTTCACTCTGCGCGTGCGCATGTCTTCCTCTGTGTCAGAGATCCTACTATTACTGCCACTCTCTCTTTCATCTAATAACTATTATATTCCTCTTGAGATCATTCATCCTCGCATTTAGAGATCCACCAACCCTGCCATTCTTTATTTCTTCTAATACCAGATTTCGCTTAGGTATTTTAACTCTAGGGTTCGATTTTAACACATGAGCATCTGCCTGGAAGTTCAATAATTTTATTGATTTCTTTTCTCAAGTAGGCAATTGACAGCCGTTAATTTGTATAATTGCCTTTAAAATTCAGTTATCCATTATGTCTGCTACATTTTTGTTTTATTGTAAGCAACCAGATTAGTTGTCTCTGTATATAAAGTGGATCATACCTCTCTTATATACAGCATGGCTTGTCACTGATTATGTGTTCATGGATACCTTTCATGGTCTCCTCCATATGTTTCATCCATTCTCTCCTCATTGAAAGAGGGCTAGATAAGAGCACATCCATGTTCCATTCAGGAACTTTTATCTCTCCGCATTCTCTTTCTTTCTTCAATCATTCCGATCATTTCTACATTTCATTCCCCTTTTGGGGCCTCCATTGGTTCGTTTCCTCCTCCTATCTATATGATTCTCTTTTTTCTCAGTAGAGATAGGGAGCTGCCAGAGTTCTCCAAAATACTTCTTGTTGCCATGAGTTCTTTGCTAACTGAGCTGAACTCTATGCTTGACCTCCAACGGAGGTGCATCAATCCAACATTCTTGATGCTCAACACAGCCAAAAGTCCATTCCTGTGGATAAAGCTCTCTACTTCAGAGGCACAGATTCTCCTTGAGGAAGCAAGTTCTCTATACTTCCAAGGTCTGGTTTCAAGGTCTGTAGAAGCAGTTCCTTATGTGTGTTTGTGGGCGGGCGGGTGATTATGTTGCTGATTGTTTAAAGGCTTATAAAAGCGGTTAATTTTTTAGTCCCCTTACAACAGATAGGGTAACGCTTGCAGTGGCAGTTTCATCGAGGTATCCCCTGTCAAAATGCCACCATAGTCAAATTTTGGGTTTATTTATCTTGTGGTAAAGGGAATATATATATATATATATATATATATATATATATATATATATTATATATATATATACACACACACACACACACACACACACACACACACACACACACACACACACACACTTGTACCAAAAGATGTTTACACACAATTTACTTAAATTTCAGATTTTCTTATACAAAAACTATTTCATTTTTTTACATTTCTGGCAAAATTTATTAGCAAACCTTGTTCAATGAGAAACAGGGAGGGAAAGGGGGAAGCGGGTCAGGAGGAGAGTTTATATGTTATATGTTACGATAAGTTTTTTTTTGTATTCTGCCTTAGTTAACAGTCAATAGCTATCTGGTATTCTATTTACATTTGATTTTTATGATCCGGTTATCAGATTTCAAATTTGTATTTTCTTAATCTGATCAATTACTGTTGTAATTCCATAATCTTTTCTGGAGCTCGTTTGCATTGGCAATTGGTTTCCTGGTACTGCCTTTTCTTTACAGATGTGAAGTGCGGGGAGATAGATTCCTGTCTCCCTCATCCTTACATGATCTCTTGTATCTTCTTTATATGAACCTAAGCTAATTCCCAAGTGTTTATTATGGAACTAAGTGGGAGAAAACCAAGGAGTTTGTATTATGCTAGGCAGTTTTAAGTAAATAATTAGCTTCAGTAGATTTGGTTATATCCTTTACCTTGTACAGTCAGATATCTTTCTTGCTTGCAAAATCATTTTTTACAGGATTTTCATTGACAATATTGGCCTTGCTTGCACGTCTTCGGGTTTTGGTTCAACAAGTGAGTATTCTAGAACTAATGTTAGTTTGAATTTTTTTTTACTATATCCCTACTACATTAAATGTAAACCCCTCACTTGTGGAGACATTGGAATTTTGGATGGACTAATGCATGTCCTACCACCCAACAAATCATTTATTTCATTATTATATTACTGAAAGCCACACTAACAATCCTTTGCATCAACCCTAGAATTTTGTGAAAACTTTTTCCAATCCTAGCCCAGCCCACAATACCATTTATTTCATGATTACATTTTTAAAAGCAACATCATCATCATCAAAATAAACCAAACCTCAAAGAAATTTCTTCTCATCTTAAATTTAAATAGAAAAAAAGACAATGAAGAGAAATTAACGCCAAGGACCCCGTACATATGGATTCAAATTTAAAAGTTATATTATTGTTGTTAAATTTAATGCCTTTATAATATGTTTTGTTGTCTGACTATGCCAGGAAGATCCACAATTTTTTTTTATATACATGTCTCTAGCATGCCCGTATATCTAGTAGTCTTATTATGATTATAAAAAAGATCTATTATCCTATTAGGATTGTGGAAAAAGACCATGACATATAAGATATGCATTATCTATATGAATTTCTGGCTATGAATATGTGCCGTAATTTTTAATAACAAATTATAGAATAGAAAATTTTTGTTAGGCACTCTTATCCAGTTATAATTTTAAAGCTTTAAATATACTATAAATTGCAGAGCATATGATGCTATATGTGTGAGAAATTTCTGTGTGAATTTGTGGTTTGACTTCTATGACGGGTCTATGTGAAGGGTCTTACATGTTCAGGTGTATTTAAAGTAAATGCAAAGAACACAGAGGATCTGGTGTCTGCATTTCCATAAAACAGAGTCACTCTGAAGGGTGAGCCTGGAGCACACAGTTAGAAATTTTGAGTCTGCATTACAAGTTCTCAACATTTCTTAACAAATCGAAAAAATAATTTGGGATATACACCTCGGTACTAATTTGAAAAAATAATTAGAAACATATAACTAATAGGGAGATTTATAAACGAGCAAATAAACAAAAATAGGACAGGGTGAGCACAATTGGCTTTTGTATATATATGGTACCATGAAACATTACATCCTCACATCAGTAAGCATAGCATTGAAGAAAAGGTTTCTTTCATCTCAACATAGATGGTTACTTGACAGTGACCTTAACAGATGAGGTTCCCTTATTATCTTAATTGGAAAACATCAGTGGATGAACTATGAAATACTCAATAGGTGTTGAAGTTCTTTTTTAGGCAATTTTATCTTTATTAAATAAGAACATTTTTGAATGTTATTAGTGACTAGGTAAATTCTACTCAAATTTGGGGCTTTAGTGCAATTTAGACTCCAATACCTATTAGTTTCTAGCCTTATCATAATTATTCTCGTAAATAATAAACCATAATTTTACATTTTTGTTGAAAATTTTATTTTGTAATGAAAAAGGATTGGGGGAAGGCGGCGCAGTTTCTCGTATAGGTTGATTCTAGCTTTAACCACCCATGTGAGTCCAACCCCCTAGTAGACCAGTATCATAAAGGGGCAGAGTGCAAGTTAGCTTCAACCTTCCCATCTCAATCCAAGCCACCAATAGATCCTTAGGTGATATAGTATAGAAATAAAAAATAGGGGTGGATTCTAATTTTCTTGTGGAATCCTCATTATATTTAGATTCTAGATTTTATGGGGTTCCTTTCTAATAATTCTAATTTGATTGATATTTTAATTCTATAGGCTTCATTCTCACATGATTCTAATTCGATGGGTTTTCTTTTTTAATTTTATATTTTATTTATTCAAATTATTCATTGAGTCAATTTCACAACTATTTGTGCCTTGATTCATATTATTAGTGATGTATACATTATTTATGGATAAAGAGAGGATAAAATTTTCTTTATACCCATTTTGCCGCTTTAAGGAAAAATAGAGTAACAAGGGACTCCTTTATTTTTCTTTTCTGTGTGCGCGCGCCTTTGTTTGTGATATATACGCTATTCTGGATAAAGAGAGGATAAAATTTTCTTAATATCCATTATCCAACTTTAAGGAAAAATGGAGTAACAAGGTTCTTTATCTTTTCTTTTTTGTGCGCGTGTGTGCGTGTGTTCGTGCGTGCATGTCTTTATGTAGGTTGTATGTTTGTGTGCCTATATGCGTGTGTATGTCCATGTGTCTTGACGCTGATTGCATGAATGTATGGGTATGCATGCATATTTGGATATATGTAGGTCTGCATGTTGTATTTGTGGATGATTGTATACATGTACGCGTGAGTATGCATGTTTGTCTCTGTATCTGTGTGTGCATGCATGTGTATGGTTGTATCTATGTGTATACTGTATGCAAGCGTGCATGTATATTTATGTTTATATGCACACATATCTGTCTGTATATATGTGTTCTATGTGTATAGGTATGGCCTTCGTACATGTCCCTGTGTATGTAGTTTTGCATCTGTATGCATGCATTTCTCATATATGTTTATGCATTAATGCATGTGTATGTCTACACCCATGTGTGTTGATAAACATATTTATGCAGCTACATATGTATGCTTGCTTTTCAGTTTTCACTTAATGCATTTTAAACTGTTATATTGCAAAAATTTGGCATTACTGGGAAGTAGCCTTTTATTGTACATTGATCTTCTATTTTGGTCCTTTGAAACTATGTAATCTCTAATTCTTTCAAGCATTGTTGTTAATTGCAAAAAGCATTGCCACTTAAACTATAACAATAATGGTCAATTCTTTTAAAGATTCTTCTACTCTTCTAATCTAAAGTCTAAACCAAGCACCACAAAGGAATAAGATATTTCGTGGCCCTATTTCTG
Organism: Agave tequilana; assembly: GCA_038442645.1. NCBI lineage: Eukaryota > Viridiplantae > Streptophyta > Magnoliopsida > Asparagales > Asparagaceae > Agave > Agave tequilana. The sequence continues at coordinate 98,305 of JAVJIF010006169.1, forward strand.
TGGTCCTTGCCCTGGGAAATGCCACAAGAGCGGAGACAGATCCTACAACCATCTTGGCATTCTCCTTCCAGCAACAACCAACTCTTTCAGAAATATCTTATTGACTCCGAATGTCACATAATGTCTCAGAGGTTTCCTCTTATCCATAAACTAATTTTATAGATAGCATCATTTTCAATCACTGCGTTGTGGAATCAAGAATGAATATTATGATAGCATGTACCCTTGCAGGATGCTTTCCACTTAAAGGTCTACAATGTTCTTTACAAGGAAAGCAAAAGTAATTCCTTTGAAGTTACGGAGTTCTGAAAGTTTGAAAAACAGCTAGAATATTAGCTTACTTATATATGATTCCTTTTCTTACCTTACCTAGTACCCAATTTCTAATTTGGAAGATAAAATTTTTCAAACAAATTAGACTAGTGAAATCATCACTGGATGGTGATCCATTTATAGTGTGTAGTTGGCAGACAAGCATCTAATGGTGATCTCTTGTCAATAGCAGCAGGGTTTTCAGAATGTAAAATTCCACCCTGAATCTGTACCCAATTCTTTTGTGTAATTGATGACACAGATGTGTATTCCAGAAATTTACTTGTTCTTACTTGAGTTTTCTTGTTCACAACTATTTGGCACCAGTATATGATGAACTGACATAAGTGTGAAAGATATTTTGTTTTATCTTTCATCATAATGTCTGATTTCTCAAGTAACCTTATAATTACTCTTTGCAGACTTTACTTGATGTAGTTGTGGTATTCAACAAGGTCTCATCTCTCTCCCAGAAGAAGCACGCGGTGAAACTGACGCAGGGATTTATTGAGGTCTGTTATTAAGAACATACTGATTTGATCTATATCTTTCAGTCACACCAAAGCATCTTTATGGTTAAAGAATTCTTGATGGAGCACTGTGATGAATTTACATTGTGATTAAGTTCCTGTTGATCTTAAGAATTGAAGATTTCATGTGATTCTGGCAGGCTTTCCGGGAGTACTATCCTTCCAGTAGAGAAGTTCTTACATTGGAATGTGCCTGGGAAAAAGACAAGTTTGTGTTGCTTGAAAGGAAAAACAGTAGCAACACAGAGAACCAAAATGAAGATCAAGGAGCTCTACCTTTGGAAACATCAATAAAGTATGAAACTGTACAATTTTTCAGTGAAGGTAATCATCCTATCTTGTACTTTTTAGCATCCTACAATATAAATCTTTATTGCGTGACATCTAATCCAGTCATTCACATACATTGGTTATACTCTACCGTGGAGCTTGAGTTGTATCTAATGTTCAACGTAGTGGCCATGCCTATTGATACGGGATCATACAACATTTAAATTTCCTAGTACAAGAATTTGGCTTGTAGTGGAAGCGACATATCATTTAGTTCAACACTGAGGCTTTTTGGGGACTTGGAAGAGTTAGCACAAAATTCTTCTTTTGTATTATTGCTAAAACAAATGTTGCATTAAAATTTTGTTTAGAAAATCACATAATACCTAGACATTATGCGAGCCTCGAGCGAGGACTTTCAAGTGGTTCACCCATTATAGTACTTTCCATTCTTGAGCATGCTTCATTATAGAGTTTTTTTCCACAATTCTTTTCCTAAAAATGTTGGCTACAATTAATTCTTGAGTTTATTAGAATTATTATATACCAAAACTGTGACATAATCCCGCTTTTAGGGTCTAATGTCTTCGTTGGACGAATATTCTATCAAGCAAAGTGTGATTCTATTGGCACCCATAATTTCCTCCAAACTTAACTGGTTATTTAGTTTGGCTAATTTGGGGGTCGTTGGTTGTCGATCGCCACTCACGTCTTATTGGGCGAGTCTTTGTGGATTGAATAAGCTTGATCACATTCTTGCTTTACAGGATTGGGGTTCATTTTTCCTACACAGTGGGGCTGACCCTATCGTAGGGCTTCTGGATCTCCTACCAAGTCGGAGAAGAAACTTTTATTAAAAGTCTAATAAGTACCACATCTACTCAAAAAGTTATATAGGAGTATAACGATTTGATATAGTTACTTACACGCCTGACTAGGACAGGAGGACATGGTTCAAAGTCGCGGTCTCGACCGTCAACTCGGCCGGCATTGAGACGGATCGGTCTCGGCGACTCGGATCGGACTTGGACGATACACACAAAACACTACAGAAAAAGCTCAAAAAATTATGAAAAAAATCATGACAATAAAAATAAAAATCATGTATCACATGTCCAAAACAAATTTATTTTGAGGGGGTAATTGGGAAATATGATGACTTGGGAGTAAATTCAGAAATATAAAATATTTGAGGGGGTAAATATAAAAAATTCAAAAAAACAAAAAAAAAAGAAAAGGATAAAGGAGAGAGATTGGGTGATCGAGATTAGGTGAGATCACCCGATCTCTCCTTCCCTCTGGCTCTATCTCCCTCTTTCTCGTCTCTCTCCTACTCCCTTCTCTATACTTTCTCCCTCCCCTGGCTCTCTCCCTCTCCCTCGTCTCCCCTCTCTCTCTCGCCCTTTCTGTCTCGGCGGCGGTAGGCAGGAGTAGTCGGCAAAGGGGGGGAGAGATTGGGCGGAGCAGGCAACAACGACAAGCGGGCAGGCGGCGAAGGCAGGGAGCCCTAAATCCCAGGTAAGTTTGGGTTTTTTTTTAATCGAACCGGCCTTGACTCGGAGCTGACTCGGCCGAGTCAGTCCGAGTTGTATCGTGACTCAGTCGAGTTAACTCCGAGTCAAAACCGATTCAATTGTTTCTGAGTAGATCTTTCGAATCGGGTCTCGGACTCTCGTCTCGGCGTGTGCCGAGACGGATACGACTCGGTCGAGTCATATCCGACTCGGCCGAGTCATATCCGACTCGCCCGAGTCATATCCGACTCGCCCGAGTCTTCGAACCGTGCAGGAGGAAAGTGAGATAACGTCATAACTTATCAACATTATTTTTCACTTCCAAAGTTTAAACCCCTTTTGGCTGAAGAATGCATGCGGAAAAAAAGTGCAAAGTGTTTTATATGATGGAAATCAAAGTGCAAAAGCTTCTTGTATTAATGCAAATTAAAATAAAGGGAGAGAGAGTAGGCTTATTGGAGGTCGACAAAGCCGAGAGAATGAAGAGATGACTTTGTTTCTAAGCAACTTCCTCATGAGCCCGCCCTTAGAAAACCTCGAAGAATGGCACCTTTGCTCTCAATGGTGTAGCACACTTGAAAAATGATTTTTCAATGCTTTGAAGGGTGGGGTTTTACTCTCCTTACTTTATTAGTTGGTGGAATGCTTGTGGGGACAAGGTAGGTGTGAGGGATGGATGTTGTCTCAAGGAGATCGGAAGTATAATAAAAACATTGCCTAATGAGGATCCGAATGATAGCTCGACTACTGTTCGGGTCAGGGGCACACGTAAGGAGAAAGGGACCAGAGTGGCCTCAATAGTATCTCTGGGAGATCATGTGTGCCCTGACGTTTGAGAGATTTTCTTTTTGCAAAAAAATATGCACATGACCAAGTGGATGTGAGAAAGCAATATGTTGGGTTAAAGAAAAATTCAAAGAAAAGGTAGAAAAAAAAGGTTTTGAAAAGGATAATGCTGAAAGTTTCAAGGATCAAACATTGTGTGTTGCCTTAACATAATGTCTCTCAGTTTCTCATGAAACTTTGACAATGGGTAATACACCTCCGTCTAATAATGAACGTTACTCGTCGACACAGTTTTCTTGTATGTGTACGCTCGGAGTAATCTCGCTAGACGAAGGGTTTTCAAAAAGTAAGTCCATTGTCTTCTTCCATCTTTTTCGTTTAGGGTCCAGAATGTCTTGTTACCATTGTCCATGAGCCTGGAGGGTAGGTAGATGGCCGTTTGGACCGTATGGTAACTAGACCACCGTTCGAGTACCTTCTCAATCTATTTTTTTGGGAGTTTCAAGTATTTGGACGAGGATGATAGCTCCCTTTCTTGGGGACCGCACACTGATGGTTTCCCGTTTCGTCGCGCCTTGATTTTTTTTTTTAAATTTAAAGTGCCGCACCCTCAAGGTATGATCAGAACGACGATATGCTTCTTTTCTTCCTATAAAATCTCTCCAAGTCAAATATTTTTCTTGCTCTTTCGCACCATGGAGTCTCGCATGATCTCCGACGTCTCCTTAGCGCCATCTTGCAAGAGATGTAATCGGCATCATTTTGGTGACCAAGTAATTACTCTTTTCCTCTCTTTTCTTTACCTTCTCCCTTTTTGTCTTATCTTCTTTTAGGAATTGGTTTTTTGCATGCATGCTGGCACGCGGGTCTGTAATAGGTCATTATGAGTATCACATCTATTCTTCAATTTTGAAATTCCTCCGCGGCTTAATCTTGTGCCTTTTGTGGTGCTTGAGTCTTTCAATAAAATGACGTGTCTAGAGTCCAGTTTTGAGAGCATAGACTGGATCTCCCATTGATGTGCGACTTTGAGAAGTTGGAACCCCCTCACACATTGTTTCTCTTGTGGGTGAGATGAAAGTTTTCCTGAAGAAGGTGATAGGCTCCTTGACTTAATTCCAGAAGATGGCTCCTCTTTTTAGCTAAACGAGGTTGTGGCCCCCAACTTCTGCCCATCTTACTTCGACCGTGCGTTTGGGCTGTTGGTCAGTCAGCATTATGCGATCTTGGAGTTGGCTGCTCAACTCCTTAGACCCAACATATATAGAAAGGTGGTCTAGGTGATCTTCATCATTGCAGATCTTCATCATTGCAGTAAGGGGCATCGTGTTGTTCCCATACCCATCAGGATATTTGTGATGGTAAATTTTTATTAGCTTGCGCACGCCTGGATGTCAACCTTTTCTATCCAGCAACCTACGTCTTAGCTATGCTGTATAATAATCTTTCGGATGCCGGTACGGGTGGCGCCTTTTGTAAGTCTTGCGATCATACTCCAGGGGTGGTTGCTTTTCTTCTACCATCCTCTCCGCTTCATTTGTCCAAACATGACCTGGGGTTCGAGGCATTTGATCCTCTATGTGTGGATCCTTAGATGGTGTATCTAAGATGATGTGGATCCTTAGATGGCCATACAACAATATTGTTTAGCTGATTTCTGTAGTGATGCGAGCCTTTAGTATCGTACTCATGAACTTCTTTCTGATGGAACAAAATGATTGTTTATTTTACTATTCACTTGCTCTTTGTTAAGTTTTTCCCCATCCCCTCTAAACACCCACACACCCCCACACACCCACACACCCCAAAGTTACACGAGACTCAACAACCCGTGGACTTTGGAGGAAATTACCATCCCTATGTGGTGCATTTTGCTCCATTTAGAACTTAGTTGTTAATAGTCTACGCATCGGATGGGATCACAGTCCAGTGATTTTTTTCACTTCATTGGAAAAACCAAACTTGTCAGGTAGACGATTCACTTTTGAGAACTACTTGTTGCAACACCAACCTATCCATTCTCTCATTCAAAATTTAGTTACAAATGTGGATGACGGTTCACCAACATACAAAATCTAGTGTTTGCTAAAGAACACTATCCGTGATTGGTCCAAGTTTAAATGTTGGTGATCTTCAAGTGCGTGCTCGACAATTTGAGGCTTCTATTTCACATGATTTTAAGAGATCTTCCTTACAACTGATTATTGGGACCAACTCAAATTGTGAATTGTGAATACCATACTTGTCTCAATGATATTAGCTCCGAGTGGCAACAAAGATCTCGGATTGAATGGTTGAGATCAGTTGATGTCAACTCTACTTTCTTTCATAGATTGGTTATGATTCAACCAAGAGACTGCTGTCTTCTGTAGTTGACAATCTGGGTAACACTATCTATGAATTGGATTCTATTGGCTCACTCTTTGAGAACTCCTTTCTCTCTCACTGGTTGCCTCCTACCAATATGATAAGGAAATTGCGGCTCAAAATTTCATTTTTATCACTTGTACCCATGCCTTATCCACTCTTTTCTCTCATGTGAGAGTTTCTAATCACTTGTGTGGATTCCCGTTGCGATTCACGGGTAAAAAGATAACACATCTAGTCTGTGATGACGATACTATCATCATGGATAGTGGCAACATCGCAAGAATTACTGTCTTTTTTCTCTATTGCTGACATCTATGAGATAGGGCAACTGGTTAAAAAGGATAAATCAATGCTACATTGATGTTGATGAGGTTTCTATTGACTTTCTGCATTGTAGCAAGGCCTTCTTAAAGTAGCCCCCAATGGAAGAGACCTTCTCTTATCTTGGCATTCCACTTACTAGATTGAGACCAAAATTTATGGATTTCCATCAACTCTTCAATTCTATTGAATCAAAAATAGCGTCTTGGGCTTCATCCCTTGTCTCTTTTCCGGGTAGAGTTACTCTTATCAATGCAGTCTTGGCCTCTATTCATTTACATTGTTTTCGTGGTACGACAATCCCTGTTGCAGTTATGAGAAAGCTTGAAGGAATTATGCACTTTTTTTTTCCGTAAAGCAAACACTTCCCATGGCCTTCACTTTCTTTGTTGGGAAAAGTAACGTGTCCAATCAAGTACGGTGGTTTAAATACTCGAAAAATCAAATTCTTCATTTAGGCACTTAAGGGAAGCAATGGGTTAAACTTAATTTGGAACTTGGAAATTTATGGTCTCAAGTCATGTTTGGATTTATACGGTACACATATCTGTGACAGAATCCCGCGTTCCACCTCTTGGCTTTCAAGGATATTGCAAGCAATTCACATATTGTTTCTAATCATATTCGGTGGATTGCGGGTAATGGCCAACTTATATGTTCATGGTGTGATCGCTGGCGTACCACTTGCTACCCTCCCTGGCCTTTTCGTTGTCACTCAAGTCTCCGATGGCCCCTCATCTCTCTCCTTAACTTTCAAATCAAATCGTGGGATCTTTCAATGTACTCTTATCTACCTGCTCAATGTCTTTCTGAATTTCAAACGTTACCTCCTTTAGATTTGCACAAAAATGATAAGCCAATTTGGGCTCTATCTACTAATGGCAAAATTTCAGTTAAAATAGCTTATCATTTGCTGGATCAAACGAGTTCTTGCGCTGTGGGTAATGTTTGTGTTGGCAAGATGCGTAGGATATGATCTTCCCAATTAATCCCAGAATGAGGTTTTTTATTTGGAAATGCTTTTCACACATCTTTCCCATCAAACTGTTGCTTTTCCATAGATATGTTCTCCTGTCTCATGATTGTCCTATTTGTGGGGGTCCTCTGGAGGATTTGGATCATGTTCTCTTCCAATATACTCGGCCTCAACTGCTGATGCAGACATCCAGTTAAAAACTCCAAAGACATGACGCGTGTACCAACGGAGTCAGAAGCGCGCAACATCAACGTCTATTTGGTTCGAGTGAAGATTGAACAAGAGATGTATTTTCTATTTTCTTGTATTTTTAGTTATTTTAGATTTTTGGTTTACTTTTAGTTTGTTTTTATTTTAGTACCACATCGATTGTGTTTTGAAACTCATGTTTTGTATTGTTAATAAAAATAGGCCCATATGTAATCTTTTGCTATACAATTAAATAAAGCATTTTAATTTTCTCAATGAGTAGGATCTGAATTCCAAAGTCTAAACCCTTTAGGAGTGTGAAACCCTAGAGAGCCCTATTAGGAGTGTGAAACCCTAGTAGTATTTATCCTATCCCTTTTATAAAGAAAAACCAAAAAAAAAAAAAAATTAACTCTCAATCTCTCTCCTCTCTCAAATCTCACTAATCAACACCCAACCCCTCTCCCTCTCGTCAATAGCACCACCTACTCATCGTCAACACCACCGGCCTAACCTCCACCAGCCGACCCCTCGTCCTCGCATCCTCGTCCTCGTGCTCGCGAGTCCACCGCTCGCGCCCGAGCACCGCCTGAGCACCGTCAGCCCCTCCTCTCGCATCGCCCTCGCCCTACCTAACCCTGCCTCGTACAGCCGCCTTGCTCCCCTAACAAGTCGCCAGCACGACCTCCGATGATGCCAGCAGCACGAGCACGCCGTTTCAAATCAACTGGGAAGTTCTATTGCAGTTTGAATCCTATCTAGATTCAGATTCAGACCCGACCTGTTAGCTCAAGTGCAGATCAAATTTAAGTCATCCGACCTGACTCAGTTACTACAATGCACCTGACCCGCCAGCAGACCCGTCTGTAGAACAGACCTGCTACCAAATCAAGCTTCATTTTCGGGCAATATCTCAGCTGTTTGGAGTCTGATTCGCGCGATTTTTGAAGCGTTGGAACCGTGACTGCAAGAGCTACACGTCTGACGCGATTCTCAGTAGGTACAATCTCAACCACGTTCCTTTTATTTACAGCCAGATATTACATCATTTCTAGATATTATTTACATCGAGTGTTGTCCACCAAAACATGAGTTTCTGCCTGTTCCATAAATTTCGTATTGCTCGTAGAATTTTACGTGCATAACAAGTAGCGTTAATTAGTTCTTTGATTTGCGATACACCATTTTTTTTGCAAGGTTCGATAGACCATATACATGTGTGTGTTTTAAATCATCTATAGATCAATATTGCTAGTGTTAACTTTTCCTACCAACGATCATTTCATGTTTAGTGAAGCATTAATTTAGTTATTTTATTATTGATTTTCGCACATGTACACATTTCACATCAACTGCTCTGGACGAATTTTGGCAGTTTATTGGTATCAATGCGCTCTAGGAAAACTTTGATGGGTTCATTCAGTTCCTACTTTTCAGTTGCTCCAATCTTTATTCAGACATTTTGATCATTGGTTCACTGGCTATAATGGCCTTTTGGCTAATTTGGAAGTCTAGGAATGATAGGATTTTTAATATAATCAAATGGAACTAAATGTTATCTGGAAGTTGCACCTTTAAAATTTTCGTGAAAACTGAAGCTAGTCAAAGAAAGTTGAAATCAAACCATCGATGGAATCATTAGTTGATGACGAAATTCAACATGGCGGAAACATCCCTAAATTCTTCATGCAAATATGTTTTCTGGACCGCCCCCACTTTCGCAACACTAAAGCTGAATTTTGATGCTTTTAGGAGGGGTCATGAGGCTGGGATTGGATTTGTCCTTCGTGATGAGTGGGGGAAACCGGTGATGATGGGTGCTAAAAAGGTGACCTCACTATCTATTAACCAGCTTGAACTGATGGCTGTGTGGCAGGGCCCTGGAAATTATACTCTGTGACACTTGTGTTGAAGGCGACTCCTGGATTACTATCTCAGCCGTATTGCATCAAAGGATGCGGAGATGGTCATGTCGAACCTTGTATGATGTCGTCATGAAGCATCTACAGGCTTGTCAATCTTGGAGAGCCTTTTTTATTTACCGCCAAGGGAATATGGTGGTGGATGCCTTGGCCAACACTGGGTGCAGACTTAAAAATGAAAAAAATATGGACCACTGGATTCCTGCAGGATGGTCTAATGCTTTGTCACCTTGATGCCATGAGCAATATTGTTATTCGAGTATAACGTGTTGTTTGCTATCAAGTATATCTTGATACCTCTCTTGTAATTTTGGTGTTAGCCTTCAATAATAGCAAAAAAAAATTTAGTTGTATGTGGTAGTTAATTTGTCACATTGGTGTAGCAGGGACTTGCGAGAAACTCACCCCATGTTACTCTCCTTATAGAGTTTTTATCACATTTTTTTCCCTAAAAAATACTAGGTATAATTAATTCTTGAGTCCATTGGAATTGTTATATACCACATTTGGCGTGACACTTTATATCCACTTATGCCCGATGCATTTTAGTCGTAAGGATGAAGGATTTGGAAAGGCTCTGAAAGCTGAGGTGGTAGCTTTACTGTCCTTGTCCAGAGATACTCACTTTACTTGGTCATAGTATGACTACACTATAAACTAATTGAACATGATACATGTGCGAGTGTGGGGAAAGGTGTGCATATGAGGCTAGGTGTGCAACAAGCTGTAGATGCTAGTTCATGAGTGCCTAGGTGGCTTATGTTTGCAGGCGTTGGGGTCTTAAAATCTTAGGTTTATAAAATATGAGTGCATCTTTGGTTGAGTGATGCTCTTACTCCATAACTCTTCTTCTTCTCCCTCATTCTTTTTACCCTCTTGGTTTTCTTATTTCATGTTACGTCCTCTTTGCATTCACTATATTATAATTTTTTGAGACCTTGTCCAAAATTTCAGTTCAGTCTACGGCCGATGATCAAAATTCAGAGGAAATGCCAAATTACTCCGTATCCAAGGAAAATTTCCTCGCTGAGATGCAACCTGCCATGACTTCATCTGAAGATCAATCTGCTACCATCAGCAGTAGAAATGCCATGGATTCCCAAAGATCTTCAGTTGAGGAGCCTCCTTTAGAAGAGAAGCTTTTTATAACTGGAGGATCGGTCCTAAGCCCCAGATTTCTAGGACCTTCGACCGAAATGGATAACGAGGCAGCATTTGTTCCCATGAGGAAGTCGAAAGGCTCTGAAACAGACTCAGATGTTCCAAACAAAAAGATAAAGTTGGGCCTGCTTTTTGATGATTTGAAGGCTGATGGTACAGAGTAAATCTAGTCAGTTCGAACTTGGAACACATGCTCTAACAAGTGAGCTGGAGACTTGAGCACCAACATTCTGAGCTCCTTAACTGGTGGTGATAAACATTACAGAAACATCATCTTTTCTTTATAAGGACGAGTTTTCAATTTGAGCTTGGAACACATGCTCTAAACAACTGAGCTGGAGTCTGAGCAGAAACATTCTGAGCTCCTTTACTGGTGGTGAGAACATTTACAGCAGGTACCGTCTTTCCCTACCGTTGGATGAGGAGGCTTGCACTTAAAAGTATGGCGCCTATTCATTCCCTAACGGATATCTGTTCTAATGTTACAGTTTTAACAGATACTCGTTCCTCCGATTCAGTTATCTTGGTGCATATCTATTGCTTTTGTTTTCAGGTTTCCTGCAAGAGCTTATGTTATTCTATTTAAGCAGCAGCGTGTTGTTGCAAAAGGAAATTTCCTGCCAATGTGCAGCTTATTTTGTTGAAACTTTGCATAGAATGGATGGAAACCTGTATCTATTGTCTTCTTTTCCTCCCTTGTGTGTACCGTAATGTGAAGTTCATGTATCATCTGAATTTTGTTAGCAATGCATGTCAGATGAATTAGTTCTGTTTTTGGATTGACTCATATTTATCGGTGTAGTTCTTGGCTATGGAAGGTTCTTTGCTGACGGAACTGACACGTTCTTGGGATAACAAAAGAGAGACCAAACCTAGGTAGAAAAGGATCGCGTTAGCTGTTGAAGAATGGGCATGCTTTGGACGAAGCTTGGTTTGTGTCAAGCCTAGCTTGCCTGTGGAAGTCTCCATCTCCGAGGGGATAGCTTTCATGAGCCTTGTTGCCTTCACCTGTCTTGACAAATCATCAGAGTGGAAGCAATAAGCTTGCAGTAGTGAGCTCTTATTGTTAAATGAAGAGATTTTAATCCGCGACCTATTATTACAGGCTCAGTTCGAAGCTCAACCTTCATTTCAATCGTAAACCTAGAAATGAGAAATTTGAGAAGAATTGACAGGACATGTGACTTGCGATACAAAAAGATCAATACAAATGATTGGCGATCCCTTAAGAAGCATCAGTCACCAAAAAGCTTACAAAGCACACAACAGATATAACTGCTTGAATGGTCAAGTGTCCTGAATACAACACAAAGGCAACACTAGAAGACTCATTGGGGCATCTGAGAAAACCTTGTTGAAACTAGCGCGGTGCTTTGTTTTGAATCCTGAAGAAAAACTGAATTGAACTTTTCCTATTTCACACGCCGTGTCCCTATTTTTTCTTCGAAGTCTATAATCTATATCGATTATCAAAGATCTACATGACAATTTTATATGAATTCATCTTGAATGTCATTGAGTTTCTCATCAGACTCCATATTCTTCGTTTTAGGGTTTCTGTCAAGTTATCTTTGAGGATACATGGGTTTCTCGTGCTACCCCCCTCCCATCTCGTAATAGTCTATGTAATACTAATCTGAGGCCGTAATAATGTTGGAATGAATTTACACACAAGCTCAATAAATAAGTGAATCATGTCAAGTAATTCATATTTTGAAATTATTCAAGTCGATACTCACTGTTGTAAATAAATCCCAGAATAACTCGAGCAATCTAAATGCGCAAGAGCTGCCTTTGAGATGGTTGATGCCTCCCTCTCTTAGAGAACTCCAAAGAAGGGATTAGTTATGGCGGAATTAAGCTCAGAACCAGCTAAGTTCAAGACCTCCATGTCCACCTTATCTGGAGGCAAGAATAAGAACTCATTGCCTTCAAGTTTCTCGAATCCACAGAGCTCGAGAAATTCGATGCCTCCTTTTAGACTACCAACTCTATCCTGTTAAGAACAGTTAAAAAGACGAGGTTTAATATGCCAATCATTAGAAAAAGACTATCAAAAGAACAAAAACAAATATCTGGAAATGATTTTCTTTATTGCCTGAAATGTTGGATTGCTGAGTCGGATCTTTCTAAATTTTTCCACCTCAGGATTCTTCGCAACATTACCCAGATATCGCAAAAGTGTCTGGAAAGCTCTCTTAACTTTGGCATCATCATCCTGCATTAACAAGATTATAGATGCAATGGCAGTTGAAAAAGAGGAGATAATAACATAGGAAATTGTTGCAGTTGAAGTGGAGATCAAACTCAAGTTCACCAAGGTGCTTGTTACCTGCAGAAATCATTTCCCACAGTTTCAGACAAATTCCTAGTAATCCATGATGATAGAAGTGCAGCACAAGACAAAGTCATGGTCGGAAAGCAGAAAGTTCTTAAAAGAAATTATACACATGGACCCCACCATACAGACCTCAATCTAATCAAATCAAGGCTGATCAGACCTAAAAAAATTAAGACACTTTTAGACTTGATTGAACTCGACCAAACCCCGATTTTAAATTATCGAAAATAAAACCCAAGGAAGCTCAAATAAACTTGGTCTGCCCTAACCTGAACCTGACATAACTCGTAAAACTCCAGCCATTGTACTAAAAGCCTGAAGTTCTAGTGAGGGTTGAGGGATATACTTCTATATTCCAACACTCGAGTGCGGGTTGAGAGCCCTTTTTGTGAACCAAATCCTTGAATTTCTGCATCACTATTCTTTTGAATTAATCCACTTAAATATGCACCCAATTGAACTTAAGTGGCTCTCATGCCAGTTTGTTATGCAAGTGAGCCCACCAAAGTTGATAAAAGTGGTCAATAGATTAGATCCATGTGACCAAAAGGAAAACCTCTATTGGAGTCTTAGCTCTTAACGTATTTAAACGACTAAACACGTCTTGGACCACCCCCACTTGTATGGAAGGCACATAATCCGAACAAATCTCCACCTTGGCCTCATATCAGATCAAACCTAATCTGAACAAACACATTCTGACCTCCTACTCAAGTCAGAAATTTTATTCTTTTAATGGAACTTTAGCACAAAATACAACACCAGCAGGAACTCACGTTTCAGGTTCCTCACAATTTCAACAATTTCTGTTTTTCAGTTTTTTCTCAGAACTTTCAGCAATTTTCTCCTCTCTATTTGAGAATATAAGACCATAACCAACTCCAGCTCTAATATAGTCATGAAACCCCTGGCACTTCACCAAAGCTCCAAAGTTGTAATGCGGGTTGAGGGAAATACTTTCTTATTCCTACAATGACTTAGTTATTCCTACAATGACTTTATTATTCCTACAATGACTTGGTAACACTAGATACAAGGAAGCAGACTTAAATTGGCAGTAGACTTCAACTCATTGAATCAAGATTACAGGACTAAGATGTATAACTAAGCAAGGGTCCTTTTCAGATAAGATTATCTCCATTTTTTTGGGAGAAAAACGGGAGGAATTTGCATATGGCTTCTTGTCTTTTCAAGCATCCATGCCACCTATTTCCCTTCTATTGTTTGCAATCTGTCAGAAATTTAAACTTCATCCAGATCAGATTTCTAAAGATGTATCTTCCTCGTTATCATACCTACGATTCAGACACAACACAAGTGTCTTAACACAAACATCAGTGCCTTACTCCAACACACACAAGGAGGGGCCAGACATGACAATTGCCAAAAATTCAGACAAGAGGATACAACTGCACATGCAAATTTCTTCTGAATATATCCATATTTGACTAGGAATTAAATGTGTAGCCTCTTACTCGTATACGGAAGAACCTAATTTTAGTAAAATGTCACAGATGAGTTTAACTTCTAATCAAAGAGACCATAAATTCTAATCAGAAGAAACCATAACATACATCATTATACGCATATTTTTGAGTTGAATAACAACTTACACATTTACAAGTGTTGGACACACATGGAGCATGTGTTTTATCTCCGAGTGTCAAGACACGTCAACTTATGGGTGGGTGAAGTGTCCTATATATCACAGCTTATCACTAACAAAATTTTGAAATCAATGATAACACGTTTCCCAAATCCCTTGTCTATAGTAGAAAGTATTTTGAAATTTGAATGCATATGCATACCATATTGGGAAATTTGAAAGCCTAATTGATGGGGACATCAGGGCACAATGCTACTCATCTATTTGTTGTACTACACTGTATTATATTTCTTATATTAGAGATGTATTTCTTGTATTTCAGTTGTGAAGTACTGGGTAGTTATGGAGTAGTGTAGGTAGTTGTGGCTTGTAGTGAGAAGCTATTCAGTTGTGCGGTTTGTAGTATATACTCTCAGTTGTAACTTGTTTGATGATGCAATGAAGAAATCTGAAACTGCTCTCCTTTATCTGATCTTATCTATGTCTTTTCTTTCTCTCTTCCTCCTCACAACACTTCAATCTCCCTATCTCTAGTCTTCTCTCTGTCTTTATAACTGCCCCTCTAACACAACAGTACCAGCAGAACAGTAGCAGCGGCAGCAAAACAGCAGCTGTAGTAGCAGCAGAGCAGCCCCGCAACAGCAACAGTAACTACAGCAGCAGCAGAAGCAGCAGAACAGTAGTAGGAGAAACAATAGCGAAGCAGTAGCAGAACAGCCACAGCGAAGCAGTAGCAGAACAGTACCCGCAACAGTGGAAGCAGCAGCGGAAGCAGTACCAACAGTGCAGCAGAGCAGCAGCAGTAACAGCAGCAGAACATCCATTGTAGCCGAAGCCTTCATGATGGTGTTTTGCCCCTGGTCATCAATGTTGAGGGTTGCAACAAACAAAAGAAGTCACAAGATTATCAAGGGAAGCATTAATAGTTCAACTACAAGTTCAGTCAAAGCAACCAGATTTGTATACAATTCTTTAACATAAGGTCCCATAAGTCATCTAATTAGTGATCCTCAGGTAGTCTCCTTTTCCTTGGACCTTTATCAGTTCTATGCAGTAGAATTTTCTATTATCTTATCTTTCTGCCTGTTGTCCACGCAAAGATAAGATTGAGTGCACTGTAATGTTAACTTTGTATATGTCAATCTAAATATTATATATTGGACTTTGCCATCACAACACATTGTTATTAGTTATTCAATTACATTTGAAACCCGCTGGATGAATACAACCCTTTCTCTACAAACACTGGTCTTCATTTCAAACTGATAACTTATAATCTAGATCAATCGCCCTTTGTTGGTGAAACATGCTTGATTTGCTTTGTTTTTGAATTCCGTTCATGTACGCGAGTACGTTTCACATGAATTTGGTATCAGAGCCAGGTTCTAGGCTAGAAATTTTAATCATTCATATCCTAGGTTGTATCCAATAGACGTTAGAAATGTGTCATTGTATGTAGAACCATCAATATGGACACCAATTCTAAAATTCTTCAAAAGCTAGATGAAATTTTGAGTTGCATAGCTAAGTTGGATCAGGCATTCAAGTCCACCTCTTATCGTCCTGCAATCCAGTATAACAAGTGTCAAGGTTATAGGCATGCTGAGGCCAACTGTCCAAGTCTGGTGAAAGTAACTAAAGTTAAGAAATCGCCTGTTACAAATTCAGAGCCCCTTCCTCCTTTATTGCCGACCACTACTGTCGTTGTCTGCTCTGGTCGTCAACCCCTCCCTCATCTACTACCGACACCAATCTCGGTCATAGTTGCTATTGACAAACTGCCTGTAACAAATATAGAGTTTGACTCTGAAGAGATCATTTACTAGGCGGAAGATTCAGAAAACTCAAACTTTGACAGAGAATTCACAAGTGATAAGTTTAAGAAATTCAGTATTTCGAGTCCTCTCGAGGCCATCCCAGTGATTGCAGAGTTTACTAACTCCCATAAAGACACTCCGACTCCCCCCCCGAAGTCACCCTTGTGATTATGACGATGATGATGTCTCTTTTAAAGACCTCCCGGGCACGTTATCACTAACGTGTGATATCCAACACATCATTGAATCAGCCCGAGGAGCTAGTCTTCTCGACTTGCCGCACCAGAGGATGAATCTTATCATGCATATTGAGCTCAATGGGCGAGTTGATGAGTTGTCACTAAAAGTCAAGAAACAGTGCATTGTCCCTATAAGTATTCATTTCTTTGAGGGTAAGTTTTGGAGCTATATAGTAACAAAAGATGTGAGTCAGACAAAGAATGGTATCATCTATGGTAGACCAATCTCGAAACATTCAATGAATTCTGTTATGAGAGAATCTAGCATTATTGATATTACCAACTTTCCCTCCATGCCAATTACAAAAAAAGTGTTATCACTCAGACTTTCCTTATTAGGAGATTACTTCATATCACTAGTACTAAGACAGGACAGCTGTCACGTACATTTAGATTAGTACACCTAATCATCCCTTTTGATCGAGGTTGTATATATTGTTAATTTGATGATCTAAGTGCCTAAATTTTTTAATGTCCAATAAGGAGTCAAAGTTCATTAGCTATCTTTTGGAAGACCCCTTTAGCAATGATAGACACTAAGTTAAGTTCTCTGTTGTATTTTATTATAGAGTTTATGGTTCAACATTTTAAGCTTAGACATTTGAGTCTGCATTTGCATCAGATATTCACATTATACACAAGAAAATCAACAACAAAATAAATCAGAGCAATGCAACCTACAAAGTTCGAGCTGATCTTCATCAAAAAGTTAAAGGGTTTGAAGTTGGAAATTTTGTGATGGTTCAGATTTGTTCCGAACGGTTTCCTCCGAGAATTGTGAAAAAGTTGCATGCACGTGGAGCAGGACCTTTCGAAGTGATAAAAAAGAATAAATGATAATGCATATGTTCTGAACCTTCCTAAAGGTTTGATATTAGTACTATATTTAATGTTGAAAATCTGGTAGCATACAAAGGTCAGGATTTCAATCCGAGTAACCTCCTGCTTAATGAGCCTGCTCAAGACCTTATTCCTGAGGGAACTTTCTTATATACACTTTCAAATCTGCCACCTTATGCATCAAAACAGATTGATAAAATAATATATTATGAGATTATATCTACTATTGGTGGAACTAGGCGATATTTGATCCATTAGAAAGGGAAACATGAGCCCGACGAGACTTGATTGGATCAGGATGTGCAGCATTGGGGTCCCGATGCTCTAGAGCGATATGAGAGCAACAGAAATATCCACTCGACGCAGTCGATTTTTCTCCACCCCGGGAGAATTGATGGGGACATCAGGGCACAATGCTACTCATCTATTTGTTGTATTTCACTGTATTATTTTTCTTATATTAGAGATATAATTCTTGTATTTCAGTTGTGAAGTAGTGAGTAGTTATGTAGTATAGGTAGTTGTGGCTTGTAGTGGCAAGTTATTCAGTTGTGTGATTTGTAATATATACTCTCAGTTGTAACTTGTTCGATGATGCAATGAAAAAAATCTAAAACTACTCTCCTTTGCCTGATCTTATTTGTCTTTTCTTTCTCTCTTCCTCTTCACAACACTTTAATTTCCCTCTCTCTAGTCTTCTCTCTGTCTTTATAACTGCCTTTCTAACACAGCAATACCAGCAGAACATTAGCAGCGACTGCAAAACAGCAGCTGCAGTAGCAGCAGAGCAGCCACAGTAGCAGCATAGTAGCCACAGTAGCTGTAATATCCCTATCTTGAAAACAGTGTTTAAATAAAATATAATGATATTTTAATATGTACATGTATATTTATTTATTAATTATTAATTCTTATGTGAGCTACTATTACTAATTGTTATTAATTACTATTATCATATATTATTATGATTTTATTAATAGGTAATGTTATTATTATTATTTTGCATTTTTGCATGTGTATAAGTGAGCCCAAACCCAAGCACATTGTTTTCCCCCTCTAAATTTCCTATTCTTCATTTTTCTATCAGCCCAACTATTGAGCCCAACCCATCTCACATTCTCCCTCTTCATTCTTCTTTCAATTGTTTTCCCTAGCCAATCTCTAACAAACCCAAGCCTATAAATCCTAAACCTAACCCACTTCCCATAAAATTCTAACCATATAATCTTAATCCTATCTATAAAATCATACCCTAAACCTATCTTATATCTCTTTTCCTCCCACGGCCGCGCACGCCATCCCATCTTCAACCTTAGCCGAACACCCCAACCTCCCTCCACTTCTCTCTTCTCCCAAGTGCGTCGTTGTGCTTCCCTCTCCTCCGTGCGAGCCCGAGCTACGCCCGTCGTGCTCCTCTCCGTGCCCCACAACCAAGCCAGCCAACCCCATCTCCATCTTCTCCTCTTTCCCTAACTCCTACGGCCCCACCCACCTCCAGTCGCGCCCGCCATCTCCCCATGGCCGTGTGCACAACCCCGCATCCACAGCCCCAACAACACCACTCGAAAAGCCAACCTTCTCCCTCAACTCCACCGAGCTCCTCCTCCACCATGCTTCGCCGTCGAACTCCGCCATCGCCGGAGCCCACACTCCCCTCTGTCGAGCCTGCGTGCCTCCCTCCACTGCCGAGTTCACCTCCTCCCATGTGCGAGTTCTCTTCCCTCTCCCTTTCTTTCTATTTCTCTCCCCCTTTAATTATTATGTATGTCAAGTTATATATGCATGCATGAGTGTTTTGTGTAGGTGTTTGGCTGCATGTGTTTTGTTTTTATATATATATATATATATATATATATATATATATATATATATATATATATATATATATATATATATCTTTGGTGATGTGTATTTGTGTACGTGTGAGTGTGTATTGTGCATGAGTGTGCATATACATAAGTGGATGCAGATGTGTGGTCTCTCTGTCCCCTATGTTTACAAAAATCCTCTCCTTGCTGAGCCCCTCCGCCATGGCTGCTCCGCCACCAGAACCCACCTGATGACCCCGACAACCCCTCGGAGCCGTCGACCCCCTCCGCAGCTTCCGCCATCACCTGTGTGCGCCGCCAGGCAACCCCGTGCGTGAGTCCCCCTCTGCGCTTCTCTCCTCATTTTTCCATCACTCTTTCTTTCTCTGTATATATTAGGGGGGTGTGTGTTTAGATCTTTATCTCTCACTTTCTATGTATAATATGTTAGGTGTAATTATATGAGTGTTTGTGTAATTATGAATACATGTGTGTATGTGTGTTCTGTGATTGTGCAATGTGCATTTGTGTGCGTGTGAGTGTACGCATGTGAGTGTGTTGTGCACATGTGTGTTAGGTATTGTGCGCTTGTGTGGGTGTGTACGTGTGCGTGCATGTGTATATGTGTATATATGAGTGGGACGTGTGTATTTATATGTATGCGCGCCTATGTGTATCTGTGTGTGTTGCATTTGTATTCGGAGCCGGTTATACAATCCAAACCCAGTAACGGATGATCCGAATTCGTGTTCGCAGAGTGTTGATACGCCAGCCGATTTGAAGGCCGACCCATGAGATGATCCGGAGATCCGTACCGGTTCATGCAGTACAAACCCGATAGTGATTCGAAC
Source organism: Agave tequilana (assembly GCA_038442645.1). Taxonomy (NCBI): domain Eukaryota; kingdom Viridiplantae; phylum Streptophyta; class Magnoliopsida; order Asparagales; family Asparagaceae; genus Agave; species Agave tequilana. Next base: position 118,158 of record JAVJIF010006169.1, read on the forward strand.
CCAAACCGCGTCATTTCATGTGAGTATTCTTTTGTTACTTTATTGCGTATTTCAGTCTTATTTCGAGTGAGTGTCTATCTCATTGGTATATTTTTATTTAAATTCTCTCGTGTGTTTTTGGTTCTTTATAAATTATATTTGATATATTAATTACCCTTCATGTTCAATTATCATACACGCTCGTTAATCCTTGTTTATGTTCGTATATATACATATTAAATGCAAACTAAATACCGCTGTGAGTAGTCATCTTGTTTGTTTTCATTAATGTATATTAAATTATTATCATTTCATGTGAGTGTATTTTATGCATGTATTCATTGCTATTTAGTTTATATTAAGTATTTCATCCTCTTTAAATGAATTCTACATATTATTGTTGGTCCTGAATATCATGATTTACCTGCAAACTTGACTGATCATACATGACATTTACCTGATAATCAACATTGTTCATATTACTAACATCATTGAGAAATATTGTTATACGATAACAAAATCGTCCTGCTTATCCTATTCACAGACATTATGTATCCTGATTGCACTGTTGATGTTATTACCGTTACCATCACCGAGTTATCCCAGTGATCTAAGTAACATGCATTAAATAATCTTGATAATATAATAACATGATCATAAAACAACATACATCAGGACTGAGAAAATTGATGGATGAGACAACGTTGTATCTTAGATGGACCTGCGCAGCCAAAAGAGGGTCCAACTGTAGCGTTCCCGTGAGATGATGACACCCCGTCCTTGTTATAAATGTTATACATGTTATACATGTTACCTGACTTGTTATCATGTTACCTGACTGCCTAGCGGTAGGGCCTGATTCAACGCCAGGAGTCTGGGCCGTGGTCCTGGGTATGTACGGGACCCATTTAAAACACAGAAAGTGTCTCCAACCAATTAATTTCAATAACATAGGATCTCGATTGACATGTGTAATAAGCGTAGTATGGAATGCGTCTATTGCATATGACAATTGGTGCTCACTGACATAATTAATAATAACTGATTGACATGATACGCCATGTTTAATGTGTGCTACCTTGTTATATGCCTCCATGTCATGATAGACAACTGATACATATATGATACGATAGACATTTGAGACATGACATATGATATTACAACAGATTGATCTCATTACTTTTAAAGTTAGGTATTGTATGTCATCATGATACATGTAATATACTGATTGATATTCATTGTATTATACTATCTTCTTATTACCATTTTATTCATGCTATTTCCTTATCCAGTACCTTTCATGGTAATATTATGGTATGCTCACACGTCATATGCACGTGCATCACTCCCTTATTTTTATACACTCATTGAGAGTTCTAACTCCCTGGATTTACACATCCAGGTGTATGCTCGTTATATTTTATTGATCACGTATTTGGAGAGAAGCTTACGCATTACAAAGAGCCAGAGTTTCCTTTACTAGATCATCCATTCTTAGCATCGTATTGTACCTTCTTTTTATTCTGTTGATTTCCATCGATTATCTTTAGCTTTGATTCTATATCTGATCTATTGATTTATTCGTAAAATGATATTACCATGTGTGGACATTATATGTATTATTGCAGTGACTTTATTGTCTTTATTGTTGATTTATATAATGTGTTTAGGTCACTTTAGGCTAGTGTGTATACGTGAGGTAATTTTCTCGCGTAAGTACGTCGCCGACTCTCGTCGCGTCTCTGCTCTAGCATATATTGGGAAACGAGGTGTGACAGCAGCAGCAGCTGCAGAAGCAGAAGCAACAGCACCAGAAACTATAGCAGCACCAGAAACTATAGCAGCGCGCAGCATAATTGCAGTAGGAGCAGCAACAGCGGCGCAGCAGCAGAACAGCTGCAGCGAAGCAACAGCAGAACAGTACCAGAAGCAGCGAAAGCAGCAGCAGAACAGTACCAGCAGCAGCAAAAGCAGCAGCAGAAACAGTACCAACAGCGCAACAAAGCAGCATCAGTTGCAGCATCAAAACATCCATTGTAGTCAAAGCCTTCATGCTGGTGTTTCGCCCCTGTTCATCAATGTTGAGGCCAGCAACAAACAAAACAAGTCACAACAGTATCAAGGGAAGAACTAATAGTTCAACTACAAGTTCAGTCAAAGCAACTAGATTTGCATACAATTCTTTAACATAAGCTCCCGCAAGTCATTTAATCGGTGATCCTCAGGTAATCTCCTTTTCCTTGGACCTTTCTCAGTTCTAAGCAGTAGAATTCTCTATTATATTATCTTTCTACCTGTTGTCCACGCAAAGGTAAGATTGAGTGCACTGTAATGTTAACTTTGTATATGTCAATCTAAATATTATATATTAGACTTTGCCATCACAGCACATTCTTATTAGTTATTCAATTACATTTTGAAACCTGTTGCATGAATTCAACCCTATCTCTACAAACACTGCTCTTCATTTCAAACCGATAACTTGTAGCCTAGATCGATTGCCCTTTGTTGGTGAGATGTGCTTGATTTGCTTTGTTGTTGAATTCCGTTCATGTACACGAACATGTTTCACATCACTAATTCATTTGTGTATTCCACTTTTATTTATTTATTAAAAGTTGAAACCATCTGCTACCATGCCTAACCGACTGGATTAATACGAGTTACATTCACAAAATCTCTTTAAATCCAAAACCAGCATATTTACAAGACTATCCTCGCTGCTCTCACAAAAATAATGGACCAATGGGCGACCCATCATCCATCCATATGTTGGCCCGAAGGCCTATCACTCTAGTTTTGATTATGATTAACTTATGTAGTTATAGTACTAATGATCTTGTGTTTAATTAGTACATATATTTGATCAAGATCTTAGTTAGTGTTTAGCTTCAACAAAGTATTTAAATTCAAAGTTTTAGAGATAGCACGTGTTGAGCTTGCGCATCAAGATTGCATCAAGTACTCAAGAGGAGTCTACCTCATTGGATCAAGGTTTGGACCAAGTCAAGAAGGAGAAGAAGATTTTTAAGAGAAGATTTTCAATAAGACTTGTGTCATGGTTGTAAGTGTCAAGATTTTATTTTTAGATAAAATGTAAAGGATAGATTAGTTGGTGGATTGTTCAACTTCATATACACTTACACACAAGATTTATATGTGTTTTCATAAAAGAGTTTTTGTTATAGAAAATATCGGTTTAATTTTTAAGCTTCAACATATACATGTGTTTTATCAAAACTTATTTTAGAGCTTATTGTCAAAAATATAGATATTTCATCATATATGTGTAGTGGATCATATCCATACACACTAAGCTTTAAAAGTGTTTAAACTATCTTATTTTTGTATTTGGAGAAGTTTTGAAAAAAATCGTTTTTCAATTTGGAGATTATTTTTGAAAAATACAGATTTTTGTTTATCAAAATTTCTATATTACAAAAATAGTTCAAAATGTTTGTAATGTGTTTTGATTTTTAATCAGTCATGTTTGTATATCAAAGTATATTAATGAACTTATTTTTTAAAATTTATGAGAATTTATGGGATTTTATTGAAGGTAAAAAGATCAAGTTTTCATCCCTAAAAATTTTGGATCTGGCTTTCTGCTGGTCGACCGGACGGTCGACAGAGACAGAAGTCAGTCGACCGCTCCGATCGACCAATGTGCACAAACGTGCACAACCAAGGGCCAGTCGACCGCACGGTGGACCGCCAGAGAGCTTCTACTCTCTGTAAATGGCCTCGGTCGACTGAGCGGTCGACCGCTAGGTCATAGCCCAGTTTACGGTCGACCGGCCTTTTCCCAACGGTCGGAAATCCGACCGTTGGTGATCGACCAACAGCAGAAATTCTACTGAGTTGTCCACAACAGCTAGTTTTTGGAGCCTATTTATATGAGGCTGTTTTGGGCTGTTTTGAATAACATTTGAAGTGAGTTTTCAAGCTAGTTTTGCCTACCTTTCTAAATGTTTATCTTCACTGTTTTAGAGCCAAATACTTCCATATCAAAAGGAGAGTTTTTCAAGAGTGTTTTGAAAAAGAGATTTCTTAAGTTTTCACCACAAATTCTATTCAAGTTTTTCTCACACATACTTGAGCTACCATTGCTATATCAATCCTATAGGGATCTTTGTTGTGAGAGAGTTTTAGGTGATCAAAGTGTTGAGATCACCAAAGTGTTTCATCTTATATTTGAGGAGGCGAACTTGCGGGTTCGTGTTGTTTCAAGTTCTTGTGGGAGCTCGGTGTAGAGGTGCGGCCTCAGGAAGCTAGTGTGCTCGCGTGTGTAGTTCTTGCGGGAACAAGAGAGGGACTAGTGAGTCCAAGAGTTCTAGTGTGAACTCCTTACAGGTGTTGTGGCACCGAGTGATCCAGTGGGATCGATTCTAGTGGAAATCCTTCATAGTGTTGAAGGCGGGGACGTAGAGCAAGGGTGCTCGAACCTCGAAACAAATCTTACATGTTTGCGATTGCTCTCTCTCTCTATCTCTCACTTGTGTTTATATCTTACATGCTCTTATTGTTCATATCCATTACTTACTTGATATACTTGTGCTTATATTGATATATGCTTGGGGATTATTTACTCACACTTATATTCAACCAAGAGAGCCATAACGACACCTCAACTCTTATCTAGAGGAATCTTGAGGAGATAGTCCAGAGCCCTTCACCGGGAATTCAGCTACACTCTAGTGTTATACTTGGTGTGTTTAACTTAATAGTTTTTAGTTTACATAAATAGTTTTAATTCCGCATTAATTCATCATTAGATTAGCTAGTCACCTATTCACCCCCTAGGTGATTTCACCATGTGCCTAGCACGTCCAACCCCAACCCTCAACTTAACTAACAGCAGGCTACACTGGGTTATATGGTGCTCACTACAGTAGTACAGTTAAAACTTGACTTCCATTAATGCTTCTTATTATGGTTTCTTGCTAGACCTAATTGCTGGTTGCTGGCTTTTAAATGGGTTAGGTTCGGGTTGAAATCCAAATGAACCCAACCTTCATATCCAAGGCTTTGAACCCAACTGGTTCAACCAAAGACAAAATTAAATAAAACTGTGCTTGGTTTGGTTCATCCAAATAAAGTCTGACCTGATTCAGTTGTGAACTTGTACCATATTAATGACTATCTGCCGCTATTTGATCTAATACTCTTATTTACTTAAATCCATGGTAACTTCAAATGGGTTTAGTAATAGGTAAGTTGTGGATCAAAATGAAGAAGTCACATAAAATTCAACAAAAAGACGACTTAACTGAAGTAAATACAAAGTAGAAAATGCGTATGAAAAACTTTTACATGAGATAAATTATCTTAGTTATCAAAGGAAAAGATAAGATCACATAAATTAGGAAGCTAAAAAACTATACTATACATGTCCATATATTTGGACATTTTTTTTGAAAATTAATTTTAAAACTTGATCAATAATTTTTTTAATCATAAAAATCAACCAATTTTGGGCCCGTCAGTCATGACACCAAAATTGGTCCCTTTTTTATTTTTGGTGATTCTCATGAAACTGGGGTTGGCAATCCAGGATCAAGTGTCAGATGAATTTTGAAAATCAAGGGTCCCAACCCTCGTTAAGTGTAAGCAAATGCTTTGGCCTTGGGATTTGTGAGTGTGCGCATTTACTCTCTCACCCACTCCATTTGCACTTTGTTCATTTAAGTTTGAAACTTTCCTACCCATGTAATTAGTTGACTATTATTCCAATCAATACCTTTACGACCTTTCTTTGATTCGTACAATAGAGTTGTGACTTGTTAGAGTTTGAAATGAATGCGGTGGATCTACAACATGTGATGGACGGCACCAACATGTGACAAATGTGATTAGATGATATTTATTACACTTTCACTGTTTTCACATATAGAAAGAGGAGAATCAGAACTAGTCATTAGAATAGAGGAAAAATTTGAACTAAAATATGGATCCAGGATTGCCAGCTCTAGGTTAAAAAGCAGCCTGTTGTAGTTTGCCCTTATCAGAACTTGCGATTGCCAACACTTGGACACTTATACGGAATGCAATATTCTCACATTTCAGGAGTTAGATTTCTAGGCCTTAAATTCTCAGGAATATTGCACTATCATGTTTGATATAATTAAGATATTTCTATCAATAAACTATTGTTGTGTTTGGTACATTGAAAAGATTTTTAAGAAGATATTAAACTTCGTTAGTCACAGTGAACGAAGTGGTGAAAGTGGCGGCAATGGTTGAAGATTAAGGTGCAGTGGTGTTGGTCCGCGATGGCGGCATCGAGAAGGTCGATGGTGGCGGTCAGTATCAGTGGTCAGAGATTAGGGTGGCAGTGGTAATAGTCAGTAATGATGGTGCTGGCAGTTGGCGATTAGAGGCAGTATTAATGATTGGGATCATTACGGTGATTGACGGTCGTGGAGATGGTCGACGATTGGGGTGACAACGATGGTGGTCGGCGATGGCGGCAGCTAGCGGCAGTGATTAGTGATTGGTAATTAGGGTGGAGTTGTGGGTGGTCAGCGATGGTAACAACAATCAGTGGTGGCGGTCGGTGGTGGCGGTTGTCAACAAGTTGGATGGCGGCAGAGGTCGTCGGCGATGGCGCCGACGAGCGAAGGTCGGTGGTGGTGATCGGCACCATTAGTTGATGATTATGGTGGTAATGGTGGTGCTCAGAGATGGTGGCAGCGAAAAACGGTTAGTTGTGGTGATCCGCGATGGTGGTCGATGAATGGCATGGTGGTGTAAGTAGTTGGCAGTGGTGGTCAAATGATTGGGTGACAGTGGTGATGGTCGGCGTTGGCGCCAATGACGGATAGTCGGTGGATGACGGTCGGTGTTGGTGGATGGCGGGTCGGTGGCGGTGACGGCAACCAGCGATCTGTGGTGGCGTTGGTTAGTGGTTGTAGCAATAATAATTGTCATGTTGGTAGAAGACTAAGAAAGTAATAAAAAATGAGAAGAATAAATACGGTTATTTGAAAAATAATTTTTTTATAAATTTCTCGCAAGTGGGAATATAGAATACTCATTTTCCACCATGAGAATTATATTTCCACGAAATGAGTGAATTTGATGTCCATGGGAATTCAATATTCCCAGGAATGTTGAGCAAGTTTATGTCAAACACGACAATTCACATGGGAAATTAGAATTCACAAGTAAATTTCTGCATACAAAACACACTTAGAAAGAAATAAACATCAACCAACTTTGCAGGTATGCTGATGTCATCTGAAGTTGGTTTTTACAAATAAAAAAGTTGGGATAGTTTTTTAATCATTTTTTTAAAATGGTTTTTTTTAAATTATCCTAAAAATTATATATATAAGATTAAATCATTAAAAATACCTAAGAACAAGTAACATAACGGTTTTATTTTAATAAAATATTTAGAAATTATATAAGATAAAATTTTTATATCATCAATATAAATCAAAACATATAACAATTACCATAACAAAGAAAAGAAGGCACATAAAAACTTAAATTTAAAAACTATTAATTTAAAAACCAAGAAAGTTAAAATAGACAAAGAAAAAAAGATCTCTTCAGAACTTCATAACTCAAATTTCACATTGTTTTGAAAATTATTAATTTAAAAACCAGCAAATTTAAATTAGAAAAAAGGGAAAAAGCATATAGAAATTTGAATTTTTGGATCTCTTGAGAAATTCATAATTGTGGCACTACAACATAGACATTCCAATTTATCATTAATCTGCAACCTAACACAATATCAGCTAGATGGCTTTACAATACACGATTCTGTTTATTTGAATTTTATCAATTATCAGACTGTTCATAATAGATGTTTCATTTTTTAAATAAAGTTTAATTATTTCTTAAGTTTTTTTAACACTTCCGATATGGAGATTCAGGAATTCCGATCAAAAGCTTCTAAAAAGCATCCAAACTGCCAATATCGATACATCAAAGAGGGTCCGATAGTTATATCAATCACGAGATCTCAAATATTTGTTTCAAGCCAAATTTTTCCCATCCAAATTCAATGATAACACAACCAAATTGAATATCTGCACTGTTCTAGTTGAGCTACATCATTTAGAGTGCTAAAAAAGAAAATAAAAAAATCAATAATCTTAGACTTTTTGACAAAGGTATCAAGTAGGCACAAAATGAATAGCGCTTAAAGGGTTTTAAAGAGTTCATGGTCAAAAGTTTAGATGAAAAATTTTCTATGTTCAAATAATAGATCAAAACAACTTGATAAATTTAACCATTCATGTTGTGCTCCTTGATAAATAGAGAGGAATACTTAAAATATGATGCATGCTTTTTAAGTTTTAGGCACTTAAATGATGTAGTTTAGGTTGAATGGAGTGGATTTTATATTTGGATGGTCTGTAGTTGGATTAGAATGGGAAAGTCTGGCACCAAATTCTTAGAAAGACCCCCCTCCCTCCCCTCTTTCCCCAATCACACCCACACCCACACCCACACACATCATCACTCTCATACTTAAAAGGAGCATTATATCCCTTTAACAATACCTTTTGGCTTCATTAAATTGACACTCAAGCTCTAATCATCACTAAGTTGGAACTTGTTCTGTGGGGAGCACACTCCATGTTTCCATAGATGAACTGAACCAGACCTTCTTCAAGAATAGAAGCATCTTTTCCACACTCTCCACTCTTTCCACGGGCTGCAACAACCGACAGGAGAAAAGCTAATGGAAATCACATAACACGGATTGATCACTGACAAAACATCCCCTGCCATTCTTCCAATGTCATATGGGGATCACCTGCACCCTTGAAAGCCTGCATTCACGCTTGGTTTTGTTTCATATAATATGCTTCTACCTGGCAATGACCTCATTTAACGGGCATGAGCGTTACCCATTCTTACAAATTTTGCCTCATCATCACTGAAACAAGAGATCATCTTCCTCAGTTGTCCATACTCTGCCATAGTAGTATGCTTCGTCATAATGACCACCCTACTTCTCTTAATGTCCTCTTTGATAGCTAGTGGCACCAATCAAATCTCACCCTCAGTCCTATTTCACTATAGTGTGGTGATTATGGCAGGAACATAGTGCCAAAGCCTTCAACAAACAACAGTTAGCCTCTCTACTTTCTGACTCAATATTCATTAGCCTCATTTTGGGAATGATCTTTTCCCATCCCTTATGCCCATAGAAGAAGCATGACACACAACCAGCACAATACTAACACTGCCCGTACTTATCATCACACCTTGTTCTTTTCTTCCCTGTTCTCCACTTAATCATATCTGCTCTCTTTCTACTTCCTCTTATCCTCTATGTAATTCACTCTTATATTCTTCATACTATTACTAAAATGGGTAATCTATATGCTTTTATATCATAAAAAATAAAAACACGATACAGGTTTGGATGGCTATGGAAATAAGGAAAAAAAACATAACACTCATCAACACTCCTTTTTTCTATTCTTCCATAACACAATATTTTCCAAATGTTCTTTCTAATCCTCTTTTATTTTACACAATACCCCATTTTCCTTCTTTCCTCCTCTATGAGCCATATCAAAGTTGTGGGACACAGATGTCCAAGTGCTTTGTTGTGTCCCTGCCTTCAAACATGGCTAATTTTGCAAAATTGGTGTCCTTCCATACAGATTTTCTTTTTCTTATCTGTCAAACAACCTCTTCACCCAAATTATTAATGTTAGAATATAAAAATATTACCTGAACCCTCACCACAACTTTGGAATCTCGTGTAGTGGCAGGGACGTTAATAGGGTATCAGAGCAACCGAGGTTCGATTCTCACCGGGCACATATTTAAGAAGCGGATTTAAGAAAAAAGAATATTGATGTGCAAAGCACATTTTTCTGACCATAAACTGGACATTCAACCAGGGGATGTTAGAATATACAAATACTATCCAGAACCCTCAATCCAATTTTTGAGTTTTGGTGAAATGTTAGGGACTTGAATAATTAATATGTAGGTTAGGGGCAAAAGAGCTATCAAGTATACTTACCATACCCCTTTACATGAGCCTATGAGCCAAAATTTGAAAGCCCTCAGCGGTTGAAAGATAGAAAAAACCGGACAAAAATATATAACTGTCAACGGTGAAGTTAAAAACATATATAACTGTCAACGGTGAAGTTAAAAAATAGGAATTCTTGAAACCAGGTTTTCCAACACCACGTTAGGTTACAACTTTATTCAAAAGCAAAATTATAGGCCCTTATTTTCCAATAGGTTTTTCATTGGTTTATATCATATTTCTTTCTCCAAGTCTTATAGCTTTTGGTTGACCATCCAATGATTACCGAAATGATCATGTAAAGTTTGGTTGGATGATCGTCCTATATAAGATGAAAGGTTTGACTCCTCCGATCCAAACAGCCATCATATTAATAAAAGAACTTCCTACGCATCTTTTCAATGTCTTTTAATACTCTAAGAACGAAAATAATAGTGGAAAGTTGAAGCTCTAATGATTTTCTTTTTCTTGGCTCTTATGTCACTGCTAATTATTTATCTTTTTGGCAAATTCAGTCGCGTGTTCTTTTATCCTTATGTGACTACTTTTTAAAAGTTGACAGGTAGAAATATAGACAACAAAAACGATTACATAAAGGAAAATTAATTCATTTTTTTAAAACATCATCAGTTGCTAATTATTTTTTATTTATTCTTCATAATATCATAGAAAAATAGGCCCAATTGATTCCTCTGTGAGGACATTAACTTAGCCTGCACTAGTAACTATGCTGTCAATCAATACAGCAGCTCACTGGTGGGTCAAGTCTCTCCGAGAACCACAGTTCTCTTTGTGCTAGCAAAAAATGGAGCTTGAATATTCCAAAACATCAATTGACACATTGAAACTTCTATCAACAATTTAAGTTTCTGAATCACGCATGTGAGTGAGAATGCGCAATTATAAATACTAGCTTGAATCGGAAACTTAAATTGTTGATAGAAGTTTCAATGTGTCAATTGATGTTTTGGAATATTCAAGATCCATTTTTTGCAAGCACAAAGAGAACTATGGTTCTCAGAGAGACTTGACCCACCAGTGAGCTGGTGTATTGATTGACAGCATAGTTACTAGTGCAGGCTAAGTTAATGTCCTCACAGAGGAAGCATTTGACAACAAAAAAGATGTTTAAAGCTGAGAAGCAAATGATGTCAGGTTTGGGTGCACTGTACTTCCTTCAACTCTGGTTCTATTTGGGCTGCAGCCTATAAGGTGGATGGGGACTGATCTATTAATTAGTATACAAGTGGACATAAACAGAAACTATTAATGAATGAGAAGAGTTAAAGGAAAAAATGTCTTTGTTCATTCCACTAAATAATACATGGGTTGATACTACCTCTAAGTTATTTTTATTGTGTGTATACATTCATGTTGTTACTCAAATTGATATTTTGTTATTGAGGTTACCACTTATACGATCATGCCCATTCAAAAGCAGTGTTCGAAAACTCGGCCTAGTCGGATACGACTCGGCCGAGTCGTATCTGACTCGGCCCCCTCCGGTTTGACTCGGAGGCCCGAGTCAACAGAGGATCGCCGAGTCGACTCGGACCCGACTCGGGCGACTCGGCCGAGTCGGGTCCGAGTCGGACCCGATCCGGGTCGACTCGGCACCCGTGACTCCCTTAAAACGCGCTGAGAGAGAGAGAGAGATCAGATCTGATCTCTCTCTCTCTCTCTCTCTCTCTCTCTCTCTCTCTCTCTCGAGCTCGCCGTCCCCCCCCCCCCCGCGACGCCCTCGCCGTCCCCCCGCTTTGCCGTAGCCGTCGCCGTCGCCGTCGCCGTCGGTCTGCAGGTAAATTCTCCCTCTCCCCTCTCTCCCTCTCAGTTTCTCTCTCTCCCTCTCTCTGTGCCTCTCTCTCCCTCTCTTTCTCTATCTCTCCCCCGCAGCGGCGCACTCTCTCTCTCTCTCCGCAGCGACTCTCTCTCCCGGCTCTCTCTCTCTGTCTCTCTCTCCGCAGCGACTCTCTCTGTCTCTCTTTGTCGGACTCTCTCTCCCTCTGTATCTCTCTCTCACTCTGTATCTCTCTCTCTCTGTCGGACTCTCTCTCTCACTCTGTATCTCTCTCTCTCTCTCTGTATCTCTCTCTCTCTCTGTCTCTCCCCCTCTCCCTCTCAGTCTCTCTCCCCCTCTCTGTCTCTCTCTCTGCCTCTCCCTGTCAGTCTCTCTCTCCGTCTCTCTCTCTCCTCCACTGTGTTCCCCTCTCTCTCCTCTGTCTCCGTCTCTCTCTGTTCCTCTCTCTCTAATTAATTTGCATTTAATGTCATTTAATTTAGTTTAGTTTAGGTAAAGTTAATTTAACTTAATTTAGGTTAATTTAATCTAATAAAGTTTTGTAATTAAGTTAGATATTTTTCTACCGACGACGCTTGTATTTATGCTTTCACGTTATGTTTTGAGTGTTAGGTGATATGTTTTGAATATGTGATGCATGAATTTGGATGTTTACATTTTTTTATGATTTGTCATGATTTTTTCATAATCTTTTTGGCGTTCTATGTAGCGTTTTGCGCGTATCGTCCGAGTCCGATCCGAGTCGCCGAGACTGATCCGTCTCGGTGCCGGCCGAGTCGGCGGCCGAGACCGAGACTTTGAACCATGTTCAAAAGCCATATCGCTTTTTGGAATCCGAATCTATTATTCATTATTCAACGAAACCTATTGTAGGATACTAGCTGGATAAAGATCAAAATATGGTTCTTATGGGCTGTTGACAATAGATAAGTTCAAGAATTAGTTTTTTTATTAGATACATTTATCCCTTTGTGGGTTCCACCTCTTGCTTGTTTTTAGTCCAAAGATAAAACTTTTATTGATATTTGATTGTAGTCACCAATTCTGCCAATAATAGCTTCCTTCAAAACAGGATTAACTGCATTCGTATTTCAGATATATTTACTTGGGTATTTTGCACATTGATCTCAAACGATGGTATAACTAAAAACAGTTCCTTTTATTAAATATCTTTATGGGAAATGAAGCACCTGAAGGAGTCAATAGATTTACTTCAATAACTATAATGTCTCTTCTTCTTTTTTCTTTTTTCTTTCCCAATAAACACATATCAAATTGAAGACAATTTATAAAAAAAATAGAACATTATAAGTTAGAACTTTAGATAATAAATACGCTTACACCTATCCTCACAAGTCAGTTCTGTAATTATCAATTAGTTGATATTCATCATATGATACATAAACATGAAGGCCACTATTTTTTTGAAGAAAACCTTCATAATCCTAGGTCATAATCCACCATGAATAGCATTTACACAACCCGTAGTAGCTCTAAGACACTAGTAATACTGGTCATTTACAGAATATATAACTATTGTAATTTATGTGCTGATTCAAATTGCTATAATTTGTAGATTCCTTAAATGTTAGAAACCATTTTCTGAAATCTTGCACTGATGGGTCGTGACCAACAATGTACATCAAAAAATCAAACATTTGCCCTCATCTGGGCATTCAAGCCATGCAGAGGCCTCAAACAAATAGATGGCTTGCTTCTAAAGGCAGACTGAATGAGGGTATATAAATATATTTTATATTTCCAATGATAACTTTGAAGTTGGACCTCTTGAAACTTGTTGCTCATGGATTTATGTGCAACTGTCTAATTTGTCTGGAAATTGTCGAAGTTAAACAGAAGAAATTGGGCTGTATGTTACAGCTTGAGCAGGGAACAGGTGAAAACTACATCTAAAGAAACGAGTGAAATCAAAGTCACGTAGAAAAATGAGCACCTAGTTTCAAGAGGTCACTATCATTTGGTATGCAGGAGCAAAAGCCAAACATTCACAAAGAAAAATGCACTGAACAAAACACATTCAGATGATAGCATTTAGCGTAGGAGTGTATCTCCAGTAAGAATTCTTATGATTGCATATAATCCTATATATGTGTGCTCAGAGTGATAGTAATGAGAAAAAAGAAATCAGAAAAGGAAAATCACTTCTTGGCATATCATGGAAGCATCAACTCTGTTCCAAGTGAAACTAGTGTTGTACATGATCTTCAAGTAGATACACTGCAGCAGGGCAGGCAGTAGCACCAAATAAATGTAATAGACTGTAAGACTGACTTATTTGATTTAGAATACTAAATGCAAAGCAAAATGGAGATCAAAAGAAGTTCATATGTTGGATTCTATAGTGTCTTCATTCAGTTAAAATAACAGAAACTATGTATATGTTGTACTTTGATGCAATAGCTAAAGAAAGAGACATAGTGTTTACCTTGTGATTCTTCTTAAGAGATCGCAGGCAATTCCTCATGCTCTCTGCCTTCGAGACGGGCTTGACGGGAAATGGGCTCTGAAGTTTTAGAAAGTAATATATAACTAATATATCAATATCTTCATTCTGATAATTTGCAGAACATGCTATGATTTAGTTGAAAAATATCAAATAATACCTTTTTCTTTTGTACAGGATTGGTAAGTCTTGCTCCTGCCGGTTCTTCAGGTGACAGTCCAAGCTTCCGCCTTCTTTCTTCCTGCAATTGTGTACATTCTTTACTTTTCAGAACCGTGTTGTTGTCTGAAAGAAAGCCTAGGAATATGTGATATTTAGTGTGCAAGCTCTATTGAGGTACACCTAAATCTTTATCAATAAGGATACAAACATTAATGCAATATATATGACATCTAATATAGGATGGGTCTTGCAAACGAGTGCCCTTAGGGTTGTGGTTAACAAGTATTAATCGGCCGACTTTCATATATTCACCCACTTTTCAAGAGAGGAAAATTTACCATTTTGTATATTCCAAATCTACCCTTCTAATAAAGTGTATTTTGCTTCTATACTACTTATTTTCTATTGTTTTCAAGGCAGTTATTACCATCTACTCATTTTTCAAGGCAGATAATTTAAATAATCATTTATGTAATTAACTAAGAACCCAATCAACTTCACATAAACTTATAGCAAGGTGTGGTGGAGATTTTCCGCTGCAAGTGTTCGGACGGTCAATCCTCACCACAAGCAAGGCGAGAGTTGAGTAAGGATTAAGAGTGCGAGAGAAAATAAAGCAAAGCACAAAAGAGACAAGATTTTTACATGGAAACTCAAATCGGGAAAAAAAATATCACGGGGAGAAGGAAATCTACTATATTCTATAGGTTACAGGAATACAGGGATTGAATGCCAAAGTGGGTTTTTTGGATCACCAAAAAAAATAGATCCTCCTCTCGCTGGAGGAGAAGGTCCATTATACTTGTTCTGATCTGTGTATATGGGGGCTTATTATACGAGCTTCATAACCGCACTATCTGCACGTGTTAGTTTGTTGTAACGGTCGTAATTGTTGGCGCTTGATTGCTGAGATTTCATGCAGAGAATCTCTCCTTTATTCATAACTGCTCACGGTGGACGGCGCTTCACATTATGAACGTGGAGGAAGATCATGACGCGAAACTGTCAGCGGAGATCAGGGATGATCTATTGCCGCGGTGTAACTGAAGGTGAAGATCAAAGATAGCCTGTGGTTGTCTTGTACGCAGCCGAAGTCTCCGGAAGGGGGAAGCTCCGGGATGGTTGATGAGCATCGAAGCTAACCAGGTGGAAGTGTCCTCGGGGAGAAGAGCGGCTCCTGAAATGGCTCCGGAGTGACGAAGGCTTTTGGTTACTTGGACATGTGTCATGATCTTGTGAGGGTCAGATTTTGATCACTACAGATGCCCCCTGCTTTTCAGCTTGTCGGAGTCTGCAAGAGAGAAGCGGGAGAGCGGAGCTCGTGAAGGATTCTTCGGTGCCTTGGGCTTGACTTGATACTTGTGAGTAGAAGAAGATCTGATTTATTAATGCAGATCTTCAGGTTAATGTGGAGCTTGCGTTGCTGGCTGACAGTTGGCGTGTCGATTGATCTGACTTTTTGAAATTGAGAACCGACGTTCCTTCGAATTCTGGCTATGATGACTGAGATCGAGGCAAAGCAACAGTTCATATCGTGCCTCTTTGGTTGACCGAAATTTTCGGGATGCGATCCGGCTTTTCGGGAATCGAGAATTTGAACTGAAAACGGTTTGGCTTCTCCTCCTCCATCTATAAATAGGTTGAGTCTTTCGTGTAGAATTATCCTCTGTCATCTCCTCTGAGAAGTCTTGTCTCTGAATTCCTCCTCTGCTGCCTTGTTGAGCTGCCATGTATCCTTTTCTCCTCTTCATTAGATGAAAGAAGGAAAAGTGGAGAGGATGGTGGTCGAGCTCCCGCCGCTTGAAAGTCTGTTCGGCGCAAAACATCAGTCTTCGCGATGAGCCTGTCACAAAGCATCAGTCTTCGTGACAAGGCTCCATCATCGGGGCGATTTGCTTGGTGGTCACTTCGATTGGAGCCGATGATCTGGTTCCAAGTCACCCATTTTTAGGGGGTGAGGTTGCCGAAATCCGTTTGGTCAGATGTCGCTGCCTCACTCTTGAGGGCTTCTTGGGGATCACTGCGGAGAACGGTGTAAGCTTCTGTTAAGGCTTATGCTCGCCTGCTCAAGGGTCATGGCGTTGATGAGGAAGACTACCCTCGAAATATCTCCTCCAATGAACAAGACTTGTTTCTTGTATCGAGGGTCTGTAAATGGTGGCAGGACAGATTCTCGGATCTTCTGTATTTCTTTTCATAAAGTACACACATGGATGTAAAAGATTTCATATATTTCACTTGGTCAAATCTAATAACATAATGAAATTTAATGAAATGTAATTGCATGTATTTCATAATAGAAATGACCAAATTGTTTAGATCTTGCCTGATTTCTATTGTGGATCATGCCCCTTCAGAGGCCTGACTTCCGGATGGCAAGAGTGATGTATATGCGTTACCGTCTCTGAATGATGTCTCCATCTCTGAGCGTACAGACACTTGATCTCCGAGTGAAGTGAGGACTTCAGTCGTGAAGATGGACTGGGCTATTAGGCATTGACCTTCAAGTAAAGTGGGGACTTTAGTCGCGGAGATGAACTGGACCTTAGGCGCCGACCTCCGAGTGAAGTGAGAACTTCAGTCGCGAAGTTGAACTGTTTGGATAGCTACCTAAGTGGGAGGGGCGAGCCGAAAGGAGCCCGAAGGATGATGTTGGTGCTATTATTCTCAAGCGGGGGTCTCCCTTCTCGAAACACACACAAGCATAGGTTTCCAAGTGAGGGGAGCACTCAGCAAGGAGCTAGGCAGACAGTTGCTCAATTGGGGATGAGCCTTTCAGGGGATAGTTACCTAATTGATGATGAGCCTTTGAAACCCAGAGATAGGTGTTTGGACTATGATTCTCGAATCTCGAGTAGAAGCTTCCCTCCTCGAAACACAGACAAACTGGCAGTAGCTCAATCGAGGATGAACCTTTCGGATGGTAGTTACTCGATTACAGATGAGCCAAGATAGTTGCCCGGTGGAGATGAACCTTTCAGACGGTATTTGCCCACTGGAGATGAGCCGTAAGGGTGGCGGTAGCTTGATTGGGGATGAGCCTTTCAGAGAGCAGTTGCCCAATTAAGGATGAGCCTGCGAGATCACCTAGAGGCAGATGCTTCTGTAATCATTCTCGAGTGGGGGCTTTTCTCCTCGGAACACACAGATATAGGTTTCCGGGTGAAGGAAACCTTCAGCCACGGAGTTAAGACTGCTAGTGGCCTGATTAGGGATAAGCCAGGGAGATTTCGGAGATGAATGCCTGTGTTGTTCCCAAGTGGGGGCTTCCCTCCTCAGAATATGCAGACAGAAGTTTTCGAGAAGATGCGCTCTGAGTTGGTCGCATGGGGCTGTTGAGCGGATTAGCAAATCCTGCGGAGGATGCAAAGAGCCAGGAGCCGGACATTAAAGTTGTTGGATCTCGAGTGGGAGAATCCTTCCTCGGATGTACAATATGACTCCAGAGAAAAGAGCTCGTAGGCTGGCCGAGTGGGGGCCGATGAGCAGTCCGCGGATCCTGAGAAGGAAGTAGGGAAGCCATTAAGAATTGGAATGTATTTTTATTAAATTTTTAATAAAATATATAAAATGTGAAGGAGATACTAGAGCCTTTTATCTGTTAGAGGAACTTCTCTACTCTTATTTGTCTGGTTGGTGTTAGTCAACGCTCTATATTGAGTGACTATGTGTTGTGGTTGACTCGGAGACGGGGTCTCCTGCTGTCTTTCTGTCTCGGAGGAGGCTCCGAGTGTGATGATATACTCTCGGAGATATCCCTATTGGACAAGATCTTTAAAGTACTTACGAAGGGACCGACATTGAGAAGTCTGGTGTCCCTTGCTGTCATGAAAAGAGCAGTAGTCCTTCGCTCCAGGACTAGCAGGATCATGTAGCTTTGCTTCCTGACGCTTCACCCAGGTTGACCATTGATGGCTTTGAAGATGTCCTGGATCGCGAGTTTCAGCGGGGTGAAGCTGTCATCCACCCAGAAAGCTCGGAGTGGGCTCTTCTGAGGGTGCATAAATGGTTGCTTCTTGAAAGCGCCTTGCCCGCAACCCTGATTGTTAGTGGAGGGGTCTTCGGTTGCGGCTTCACTTTTGCTCCGTTGTCGTCACGGTTAAAGGATGGATTGGCGGAGTTTTTCATTACTTCCTCCAATTGGATGTACAATTGGGCGGTACAGGACCTCGCTCCAACGAATGACGGTGTACTTCACCAAATGCTTATGCATTGAATGGGTGACCCGTAGCCCACTAATAAATGCGAGAGCGGATGTGTCTTCGCTACAGTTGTATACTTTGGCTAGCTGATTCTGAAAGTAACTAATGTACGCCTTGAGGCTGTCGGAGGACCTCATCTTGACAGAGAGGGGGTAATGGTTGTTCTGCTTGAACTCCTGGCGGGAGGAGTATTGAGCAAGGAACTTGTGAGATCTTCGAAGCTATGGATTGAGGGTGACAGAAAGGAGTAGAACTAGTCGGAGGCTACCCCTTTCAAGCTGGAGGGAAAGATCTGACACAAAATAGAGTTATTTTTAGCATGGATCACCATCTTGTCCTAATATTGGCGTAGGTGTTGGACCAGGTCGCTCTGACCGAAGTAGTAATCAAATGTCAGAATCATGAACTTCTTGAGAAATTCATGTTCCAATATGCCCTCGGAGAAGGGAGTTGGATGCATCGGTGGTGATGACTCTGAGTCTGCCGTGATGTGGCATCCTTGTTTCTTCGACTCGCTTCTGCATAAGCTTGTCGAGATCATGGACACGGACGAACTCTTCAATCTTTCTCTGGGAGTAGTCATGTTGATCCCTTGTGCGGAGATGTGACGAACTAGATCTGTTGTCGAATTGTTTCGATAGAGTTGAAAAGTCTGACCTGTGTTGCCTTCGGCTGAGAATGCTCGCCGCCTTGGGCCTCCATAATAGTGGGCCTTTCTGGCGACAGAGGTAGCCCTCGGGTGCTTTAAAGGGCCGTGACTTGGGCAAGGAGTTGGTCGTTCAGACGCTTCATCTCCTCCCGTTCTCGTACCGCATTTTCTCGATCATGCACCGCTTGCTCCTGCTCGTGGTCGAACATGACTTGCTGCTTCGCCATCTCCTCCCTTATGTCAATGAACATTTGGAAGAGTTGGGCTTCATATGTTAACGGCGGGTGGATGTTTCTGATTTTCTCCTGTGAAGGGCATAGACAGTCTCTTCTATGATGGAGCTGAGATTAAGACTGCTAAGGGAACGATGCTCCAAACAATGGCAATGGATTTGCCTTTGGAGGTGGTCCCCTCGCAGGTGGTCGGCTCCTTTTTGGGACATGGCTCGTTGGAGAGGATTTTTTGAGAATGTGTTTGATCGCGGAGAAATCTGAGTATTAGGACGCAGATCTCAATGAAAGCGTCAACTTGTGGTGGAGATTTTCCGTCGCGAGCGTTCGGACGGTCGATCCTCATTACAAGCAAGGAGAGAGTTGAGCGGAGATTAAGAGTGCGAGAAAAAAATAAAGCAAAGCACAAAAGAGACATAATTTTTACGTGAAAATCTAAATCAGAAAAAACCACAGGGAGAAAAAGGAAAATCCACTATATTTTGTAGGTTACAGGAATTACAGGGATTGAATGCTAGTCTCAGTGCTAGGCTTTTTGGAATCCCCAAAAATAGATCCTCCTCTCGCTGGAGGATAAGTCTATTTATACTTGTTCTCATCTGAGTGCATGGGGGAAAATAATACGGGCATGATCCTCGTAACCGCACGATCTGGACGTGTTGGTTTGTTGTAACAAAAGTGATTTTTGGAGCTTGATTGCTGGGATTGCATGCAGAGAATCTCGCTTCTATCCATAACTGCCCAGACTGGAGGGTGTTTCACATTATGAACGTGGAGGAAGCTCAGACTGTGAAACTGTTAGCGGAGATCATGGATGATATATTGCCGCAGTGTAACTGAAGGTGAAGATCTAACCGTACAAAAGATATAAAAGATACTAGCCGGCCACATAATTCAAATAAAAAGATTTAAAAGAATTAGCTGGAACATCTGGAAACAGTTAAGATTATAAATATAGGTGTAAGTTTCTTGTTACATGATCCTATTACTATGTGACTGATCAGGAAATAGAGGGATTTGGGCTATTGAGGAAAAAATGTCAATTATTTGGATATGATTACAGTCACAATGCAAGTGTTTTTGAATTTTCGGGGGTGACTGCCCAGACCACCAACCTGGCTAGAGTAGAGATATGATGTGTATTGTCACTTGTATATTTTAGTTTGATATCCTGGTAAATGTAGAGAGGACCAAGATGGAAAATTTTGGATTATATAGTCATAAAATGAAGAATACTAGTACTTAATTGTTATTGTTATAGTTGTTGTGGTTATGATTCAGTTTGTAAATATTGGTGATTGTGAGTTTATTAGTTGCGGTTGACATCAGTAATTATATGTGTCTTGAGTATCTCTTAAGGTTTGGAATAGCTTATGTGATTATATATATAATTTCATAGGCGACAATTCCCTTGTGTTGTAAAGGGATTGTGACCGGTTGCCATACCTACTTTATATCATGGATTTGGGGCATGACAACTTAAGTGGCATCAGAGCTTGAGGTTCTGTTACCTAGACACTTAGGGTATAGGTATTTGATCCTAGGGATTAAGTGGCTTATGTCATTTGTGTTCTTAAAATATGTGGTGTTTGCCTAATTGCATGCTTTACAGTTATAAATGTTTATTGCTATACAACTTTGCTTTTATTAAAATTTACCCAAGTTCAGAAGTTCAACTCAGACGTCAGGAAACCCAATTTCGAGGCACGCAAGCCCGAGTGTTAGAAGAATCACTTTGGAAGACTATGTCCTTTGAGTCGAGATTGTTTTGAGTGTGGCAAGGAGGGCCACTTTGCTCGAGAATGTACGATCAAGAAAGAGGAGGTTGCGGCCATGCCCACTACAAAGAAGCAGAAGCCCAAGACTCATTGAAGAGTATATGCGCTTATTCAACAGGATGCCATGCTTTCAACTACATGGTGACAGGTGCGCTCTCTATATGTTCTCATTATGCTCGACCCACGCACTCTCATATCACCTCAAGTTGCATTTAAACTGACTGAAACTCTTGATTGTGAATTGTTTGTTGTTGCTCATGCTTGGGTTTGCTTATTAACAACAGGTAAGTTGTTGGGGTCTGCTTATATTTAAAATTTCACTAATTACTATAATCATATATCACTCCCACATCAAGTTATTCAGACTATCAAGTTATTCATACTACTTTGCAACAAAATACTACTATCATACTCATTTAATATTTATTATAACTATTAAACATATCATAAACATTTTAGGGAAAATAGATTATATGTTAATATTGTTTCTTTTTTTTTTAAGAATTAAAGAGTCATCTTATGGTTCTATAATTTTTTATTTATCATTATTTTATTTTTAATATTCTGCTATTAGCTAATTAGAATTTCAAATCCTTCTTTTCTTTCTTTTGGGTAAATTAACAATAAATAAAATGGCCAAATTTATAATGGATAAAAGTTTTCGAACCCTAGAAATCCATAGTCAATTTGGATCAATCATATTTATTTAGGTTTCATAGGAAGAAATTGTTTCTCAAAGAGAGAGATGATGAGAATTGAGAACTTAATTAGAAGTCTAGGGTTCTGAAATAGAAAAAAGGCAACTTACTGAAATTAGATTAGGAAAAGACCTTCCCTTCCCTCTCCTTGATCTCTTCTTCTTCCTCTTCTTCCTTCCGCTCAGCTTCGTTCTCTCTCTTGCTATTTTTTCGGTTCGGGAATAATTTGAGTAGAGACTGACTCTTCTGATTTTCTACAATTTAACCTTTATTAACTTAATAATCATCTAATGGATTAAATTTATAAGTTAAGATTATAATTGTACACTTTAGACCTTCCTTTTTATGTATTATCCTTCAACGCATATTATCACAATTCTTTTCTGCTCTTGTTACATATGTTGCACGGACACGGCAACATTGAAATGGACACGACAAGCGGACACGTGACAAATTCTTTAAAATACACACGATACGTGTGTCCGACACGCGTGTCAGACACGTTTCAAATACGACATGGCTTCATAATAAGAGTGTTCATGCTACATAGCTTGTTACATCATGTCCCCTCACAAATAAGTTTAGTTCTTTAAACTTGAATCATCAAACAACTACGGATACTTCTCTCGTGTTTCCTCCTCGCTCTCCCAAGTTGCTTCACGAACATTATGGTTGTGCCAGAGGACCTTAACCAAATTAATAGCTCTTGTTCATAATACTTGTTCCTTTCAAACCGCTATCATGATAGATTCCTCAAGATAGGAGAGATCATCTAATTCTGCCAGGGTTCATAGTCCAAGACATGAGACAGATCATGTACACACTTCCTCAACCTGGATATATGAAGCACATTGTGCAAATTAGATAATTCTGGAGGCAAACAAACTCTGTCCAAAAATTTCAAAGGGCCCGGCACATGTTAGGTTTAATTTCCCTTTCTTCCCAAATCTCTACTCCTTTTCAAGGTGAGACTGTCGAAAATACGAAGTCACTAACCTGAAAATCCAGTTATCTTCTCTTCCCATTTGCACAAGTCTTTCGCCTATCCTGAGGTGCTGAAAGTGGCTTCTTGATTAACTTAATCTTCTCAATAGTTTCTTGGCTCTCCTACTTCCCAAAAATTGGAGATCTGCATGTTCTGTCATGGAAGCTGAAAGCCCTTGGTTAAGGGCACTCAAACAAATTACATCACTTTTGTCCAATGATGCTTCAAAATGTCCTTGGATATAATATTTGTTTTCTTAACTGGTTTATCTAGTATCTGCAGGAAAAGATCCGAAAGTGCCAAAGTTCAAGTTTATGAGTAGTATCAAATGTTGAAGACTCCAGACATGAGTTGATATCCTAATGACATTCATATTACAGGATATCATGTTTAGTTTCACTGATTGACCTAGTTTGTTGAATATGCGTAATCATGTGCTCGGAAAGCCAAGGATAGCCACACTACAGTGTTCTTGCTTGATCATTGTACTGTCCTTGTAATCATGTGAGAGGTCTGGGGTCTATGTCCCTTCACATTATGGCTACAGCCTTTCGTCCCAAAAGAAGAAACCATACAAAGATCAAATCCACTACAAATCTACAAGCATTTCTGACACAGAAGGAAATAGCCTTTTTAATGTGAAGAAGTGTCACAGATAAGATCATATTAGGAATATCTAATTATGCTATCACTCTGAGAACTTGCTACTTGAACATTCAGGAAACAGGTCAGTTGATATTACAATTATACATAATCTGCAAGTGACAACTCATGACTAGTTAACAACAGTAAATAAAACTCACACAGAATATCATGGAAATTTTTCCGTGCAAGTCTTGAGTGCCAAAAAACTATGTATTCCAAATCAGGTAATCGCAAGAGTGATCGGTAATAAAAGAGATGTGTGATGTGATTACCTTGTCTGTTGTAGTCGCTGCCGGATCTTCTCTCTTGCTCTTTTCTCCTCTTCTTTCTCTGCTTTTCGCAACGCAATGAACCTTTATGACAGACACAATCTACGTTCAACAAACCCTAGAAATGGATGCTAACTTGTAGCAATATCAGAAAGATAAAGCTGCCATTTGATATAGGAAACTCAAACTGAATAAGGGAAACCTTTTTCTTTCATCTCCCTCCGCAACTCTCCTTGCTTCCTGAAGTTCCTTGCCCACTTGTATTCTCTCCTAGAAATTTATCAAATGGCATGTTACAAAGATACACAGAAAAGTTGATGGAGTCAAACTTGTGCAGTATTACAAGATTGCATGACACAAATCGAAATGAAAGATCCATGACAATAATTGTTTAGCTCCAGCAAACAACGCGATCACGAAGAACCGCATGAATATCAATTATCAAGTTAGCTTTATCTTGAGTGTTAAGGGGCTCTAAAAAGTGTGGTACAATTTCTATCTTGGAAAAAGGCAAAGGTACAGCTAGAATAAGGTCACAGATTTTTACTCCAATTAAACCAAGCAACCACCAATGAAGTGTCAAATAATTTGGAGCCTGAAATTGAATGTTTAACTGGTAAAATCACTTTACTCATACGTTATTTTTACTTAAAGTTTTATACAATTTTGGGTCTCACAGCATCTAGTAGGTGTTAGATCGCGTGAAAGGAAGGGTATAGCCAAATGAATCCTTCTTTAAGCATACACAGAGAATATAATAGGGCATAGTTTGTTTAGGTTGCATTTGGCATGCGGATTGCAACATTCCCTCAAGCATGGTCTTGGAAAAATGATGCTTAGAAAATTTGCACAGTTTGGCAATGATTTAAACATATCTTCCATGTGACAATCTCAAGCATATTGTTCCTAAATAATTTTGTCAGCTATTATGGTGCATGCTGAAGAGGCACAGATAGATTGTTGGCTGTGGTGGTGGTTCTGCTAGGCAATATGGTGCTGATACTATGGTGGTGGTGGTGGAAACAATGGTGATGGCGTCATGGCAGTGGAGATGGTGATGGTAGCAGCAATGGTGGAAGTTGTGGTGGAGGCAACGGCGGTGATGGAGGTGGTGGTAGGGTGCCAGCAGCAGTAGTGAAAGTGGCGTCAGTGGTGGTGGTGGGGATGCTGATGTTGATGGCGATGACCATGGGGGTGGCAAAGGTGGAGGAGGTGGTGTGAAGGAAGAACAGGAAGGAAAGTACAGCAGAGGAAAAGGAGGGAATTGTGTGTGAGAAATAAGATTATTTTTATTAGCCTCGCAAGTTGGGAATGCAACATGCCGATACTATAATGCAGGGAATCACGTTCCCATTGAAAGTGAGATGTTATGTAGACACGAATACTAGAAATTTGCAGGGGAATCTTAATTTTTGGAGCAGACTCCTAGTATCAATGCAGACCTTAAGGATTAAAGTATTGGTATAATGCACGAGTCAACATCTAGCAGGATGCGCATAGTTAAGGTTCTTGTTCAGAAATAGAAACTAAACATGACCCTTATTTGGAACCTCAGTCGGTAGGCGGTGTGTGTGCACGCACGCGTCCTTTTTTTTTGTTGGGTTGGGTTTTTTTTTTTTTTTTTTTTTGTTTTTTGTTTTTTTGTTTTTTGTTTTTTTGTTTTTTTTGTTTTTTTTGTTTTTTTTTGGGGGGGGGGGGGGTTGGGGGGGGGGGGTGGGGGTTGTTTGGAGACTTCTTCAAGAATTAATTTATTATTATTATTTCTACCATTTTCATACAAGACAAGGTCAAGACCACAAAGAACGTGAATTTTCCAAAAGGCCTAGAATTGAACTCTCATGTCTAAATAGAAACCTTAACTTTCAAAGGGTGTCTGTGACACACTTATTGGGCAGTGGTCTCAGTTGAACAAGAGACTAGACTAAATCCTATGTTCTCCCTCATCTTATCCACTATTTAAATTACTTCTTGAGGGAAAACAGCTAGATGAACAAAAGATATTCACGAGAAAAATCAAGCAAGATTGAAGAGAAAAACTAGTCAACATATTTAATGAAACAATATCTGAAAAAAGATGAAAAGGCACAAATCAATGAAAAGATGAAAGCACATATTTATACAGGAATGCCGAAGTGTTTGAGAATAAGAGGTACCTTCTCTCTTTCTTTTTCCATTCTCTTTTCTTCTTCTTCTCGCTTTCTGCGAGCATGCTCCCTACATGTATGGAAGAAATTATTGACTACAAGTTAAAGAAGAATATGAGCTAAATTTTTTAACTCAAGTGTGAAGGAACTTTGCCAAGAAAAGAAAAATGAAGAGCCACGACAAGAAGTGACAAGACCAAACTAAGTTTCTCTCTACTACATAGGATGACCTTGTAGATTTTCAAACAGAATGTGACACAGTTATGTCAAGAAAAGAAAATGAAGCAGCACTCTAAAAGAAGCAAAACAAAATTAAAATGCCTTGACATTTGGTGGGAAGACACATAGCAAGCACCATTTATTTGAAAAAGCTCCAAAATTTGGAGGAACTATGATACTCCTTTGCCGGTGTGTGCATACTCACCACATATGTGTATGTTTCTGTACATATTGGTTTTTATGTATTTTATTTCTTAACGTTACCCATGGAAGAACCTTGGTATATTTTTTTTATTAAAAAAACAAGGTTTGAAATTTTTAGCTCATAAGGGATAATTTTTTATAAGAAAAAAGGTTACGATATGTTTTAAATTACTTCGCAATAGAGGGTCTTTTTAGTGAAGTTGCAAAGTTAGTGATTGCTCTTTAAGACTAAATTAGAAATTTGAGAGAAGCAAGGAGTTGTCTTTGGCAAGAGTCCTAATTTAGTCAACCAACAATTTGATTAGATGAGTTAGGAACTTGAGATAAAAGGAATCTGTGTAGGATTAAAATTACAAGTAGAAGAGATTTTTTTTTTTTTTTTTGGAGAAAAGGCCAATTTTACTAAATGTGGACTACATAACTTGAATTATTTTCACAAGAAATCTTGTTATTTCCACAGGGAGATAAAAGGAAAAAGAGAGAGAAAAAGAAGAAGAAGAAGAAGAAGAAATGTTTTTATGGCATGGGATGCTATGCTTTTTCAGTTCTACTTAATTTTTTTTAGACATTCAGCTCTTATCTTAGTTAGGAAATATTTACATCAATTTTATCTTTTATATACCTTGTAAAGCCTGTATAACGGCTGAGTAGCAAGTTTATGAGAATTTGTGGTTTGGTTGGGTCCTCAACTATCTTTTCCTCCTCTATCTATTATTCTCCTTCTTTATCTCTTCCTTCTTTCCGAAATCTGGAAAGCGGTGAACGCTCCCCTAAAATTTTATTAGTTCTTCACAGAAATGCATACATTCCATATCTTTACGATCTATGCCTAGATCTACGTTCAAACAGTAAATAGTGAAGTTTAATAAGTTACATTTGATGAAAAAGGCTACCACTTTCACGGTATGGATTTTACTTGTGCATGTAGCATGTCTGATGGTGTTTTTGTTGCATACGGAAGCAGGTCAAACAGGAATTGTGTTATGATTTTGTGAAAAGGGGTGTACCACATTTCATGTGCATTTTTCAGTAGTAGTCAACTTTTTTCTGACATGTTCTAGACAAGGTTCTGGCATGGATTGACACACAAGCCATTTCCAACAGAAAACACAACACTTCCACAGAGAAGTTCCCTACACATCACAGGGAAAACTTTACACAGGAAAGTTAGATGACCGGGCAGGGGAACCTTGTAAATCACCTAGAAGGGGGGGGGGGGGGTGAATAGGTGACAATGCTAATCTAGAAACTAAATGCGCTAAATGCGGAAGCTTAAAAACAAATTTGCAACACACTTAATACAACACACAAGTGTAGCCAAATTCCCCGTGAAGGGCTCTGGACTAACTCCTCTTGATTCCCCTAGATATGGGTTGAGGTGCTATATGAAGCTCTTGTGGTTAAGTATAAGTGAGGCACACACAAACAACCAAGCATATACAAGATATAGCAATATGAAATATGCAAGGCACAACACAAGCAAATAGATATGTATGATATGAATGATGTTATGCACAATATAAAGAGAGAGAGTTTAGAGACAAGTGGATCAAACGCAAACACAATGATATGTTCCGAGGTTCGAGCCCCTAGCTCTACGTCCCCGCCTTCACCGAGAAGGATTCTAATCCACTATACTCCCACCGAGGGAACCTCCACCGAGGAGGATTTGTTACAACAAAGGGAGTACCGAACTCCTCTCTCAAACCACCGCCTCACAACCGAGGGGTAGGCCGTAGCCAAACAACCACAAATTACCTCTACCGAAGAGGGATATACAAACCAACTCCACCTCACAATAGAGGGAGCAAACACCACTCCGATCAACCTCTACCAAAGAGGGATACACGAATACAAGGAGGGTTTACAACTTGGAGGCTCAATCAACCTCAAACAATCTCTTTTCCACAAAACAAAGATCCTAAATAGATTAGGATAGAAGATATAGCTCAAGTGGAAAAACTAGGTGTTTGAAAAACAAGAAATCAAAGAAAAAACACTTGGTAAAACTCTTACAAAAGATAGAAATGAAAACCAATACAAATCTCCCAAATTTCTATTTTCTTTGATTTTCCAAACCCTAAAAAGACAAACCCAAATTTGAAGTTTAAAGCCCAAAAACACTTTTGAAAACTTGTTTAAAACACTTGTATATTAGAGAAATTTTGGCTCTTAAAATCTTGGTTAAAACCGTAAAGAGATGGGGTATTTATAGCCCCAAAACAAAACTAGCCGTTAGGCTGATTGGCAGCCTGACAGGCTACCGTCGGCCGGCCCGGCCGACCGCAAACGGTCAGAAATGTGACCGTTGGGGCAACCCGGTCGACCGCACGGCCGACCGCCCAGATACAGAGAGCAGACTCTCTGATCCGGTCGGCCGCCGGCCGACCGCCCAGATACAGAGAGCAAAGCTCTCTGGTCCGGTCGGCCGCCCGGCCGACGTCCCTGTGACTGCCAAACGTGCACAAGCCTGTGCACGTCGGTCGACCGCAAGGGTCGACCGGCATTTGGTGCGGTCGACCATGCGGTCGGCCGACCTGGCCTGTCAGCCACTGTTCTGGGACAGAAAACACTTATTAAAATATTTTTAAAAATCTTTTAAGTCTTTATAAAAATACCCAAAAATAGTTTTATCATTTTGCATTGATATATAAACATTTGATAAAAATTTTAGCTCAAATATCAAGCATATGAAACTATTTTTGTGTTTTAACATTTTTACCAAAAACTAAAACTGTATTTTATCAAACTTTGATTTTTCAATACATGAATAGGATAGTCAAAATAAGTTTGTATAAGTCATGTAAGCATGTATGTATATAGAGCACATCTAATATACATAAAAATAATGTAAACTTGTTTTGATCAATCTATTCATGAAAACAAATATCGGTTAAACTAAAAACCGAAAAACCAATATCCAAACATAAAACTTGTGTGTGTGTGCATTTGAGCATATCAACTATTCTTATCTTTACAAATGGATCTAAACACACTAAACTAAAACTAGGATATCTAAGTCTTCTTGACGATCTTCCATCTTCAAGTTGACTCGATCCCAAACCGTGATCCACCGAGTGCAAATGAGTGATCTTGAAGCTCGGGCACCGGAATCACCATGTGAAGACTTCAAACTCATCTTTTTGAAGCAATCACCAACTAATATCTTGCTTAATGATCTGAAACTAAAATCACAAGATTATTAGTAAACATAACTACATGAGTTAATCATCATCAAAACTAGAGAGGAAGGCCTCCGGGCCAACAAACCTTTCATTTATAAAGATCAGAAGTCCCCGGATGCTTGGTGATGATTTCAGCTTTCTGAAACTGGTGATACTATGATACAACTTTTAATGTAATGTGCGATAGAGTTGGGTTCTCCAGTGAAAGAGCAAATATTCTCATGGATATTGATTTAAATAAATTTGTGAAGTAAGCATACACTTAAGTAGTTCCAGTTCATTAAACAGAACAGGTACTAAGCAGATGCCTAAATATTTGTATCTCAATCCATTTTGACTAAAGAATAGATTGTCCTGTGTGTCCTCAAGAAAAAAGCAGACACTCTTCAAAATAACTAACCGTAGCTGTTTTGCTTTTATATTCACTTCTCTGGAAACCAAGATGGCTTGCCTGTTTCAATTTTGATGTCAATGGGAACCTGAAAGTGCATAAAACATAAGATGCCATATTCTTCTATCACGTCAAAAAAAACAACAAGTTATGCCCGTAGAAATAAGAGAGAATTTTGCTACCCATTGGATCTGATATCTACGTATTTATATATGTGTAGACATGTATTTATGTATTTATGCATATATGTATATTTATACACACAACCACGCGCTGCATGCAAGTGTTTATACATAAGTACATAGATACATACAAAGCAATCACATTACAAGTGACTAGTAAAGTGCAAGGCATCTAAGAAAATAAAGAGACAGACTTGTTTTTTAGAACAGAAGAAAAAATTACTTGTAAGACCAGAAATCTATTCTGTACGATAATAGGACTTGTATCATAGAGCATATTTATATATATGGTCTAAAGTAAACAAAAACATCATTACATTAGTTGCGGAAGTGGATAACGTCATGCCCATTGTTTTTTTTTTTTTTTTTTGAGGTAAATGTCATGCCCATTGTTAATCAGAAGAAGTTGAACTTTGTATCAAGGTTTCAAAAATCATCCATTATCAACTCATATTGACCGGAGCAGATCGGCTTTGGATGCTGATCCGATAACACCCCCAAAATCGGTCTCAGCTGAAAAGTAGTGCTTCAGCAGAAACTAGTGGCAACCATCACTACTGGCCGATACTGACTGATAGAGGAGATTTAGAGTTTGAAGCACCAAAAGGTGATCTTATGATGCTTTCTTTGCAAAATATAAAAAAAGAAATCAAACGAACAGAAAGCTGGAGCTTAGAATCTGTTTTTTTTTTCTAGATAAGGATCAAAATAATCATTATTTAGTGTTCAAAATTCTCAAAGCCAACTGCCCTGAGCCCAACCATCACAAGTTGAAAATATTTGATATTTTAGGGTGCCTTTTGCATTGCTTCTATTAAGTGCTCACAGCTTTTAAAGCAAATAAGTGCTAACGAAATTGAATGTTTGCTTATCAGTTTTAAAAAAGACTAACAAAATGCAGAAGTCAAAAAGTTGCAGTTTTGAGAAGCCAGAAAATCTGGCCTCTCTCAACCACAGAAGTCATTCTGGCCTCTCCCAACCACAAAAATCAAAAGCCTACCGATGTGACCTCTTTTCTCTCCTCCTCTCATTATATTCCAGTTAAGCTGACATGTAACTAAATTCTTCTCTCTATTTCTCTGACTATTGTTATGAATCTTATATAAACACTCTCTGAGACATTCCTTCTTATCCAAGATCCATTCAACAAATTTATTTTAAGCATTGATATTTTTTTTCTAAGCAATTAAAATTTTAAAAGAACCATACACCTTAATTACACAAAAGTTTTTTTTTAGAAATCACTTCTGGATAGGTCCTTCTTCAAAAGGACTTATCTGCTAGAAACACACCCTTACTTTCACAGCGAAATTCCAATCAACAGAAGAGAATTAATATTAGAAGGTTGGTTAGATAAATCTCTATATCTCCAAATAAAATCTTTATTATGTTCGGTCTTCTATTCTTGTAACAAACCATATCATATTGGGTTCAGCCTCTTTAACTCCATAAAACCTTTATGCTATATTGGGGTTTAACAGATAATTTGGATTCTAAGATAACTATTATATTAGAAAAAAATCTGGTGTACACCCAACTTCTTTGATACATTATTAAAACCATTATGCATCTGTTAGTAACTAGTACAAGTAACTTTAGAATTGATGTTATCCAAAATTTTACTTCTCTCGTTATGCAACAGAATTATTAATTCAAATAACATATCTATTTAGAAATTCATACAGCATCAACTATTCCACAATACAAGATTTCACTCAGATCTAATCAAATCGTTTGTCAAATAATAAAAGAAACTGTATCATTATGTTGTTAATTATCTTAATTTTTTAATTTTAGAACAACTTTAGAAAAAAAATAAGCCACCAATAGCAACAATCCAGTTCTCAATTGAAGCCCTGCAAAACTCCCAACACTAATCATGGAAAGTGGCAAGTGAAACTGCAATTAATACTGAGATTTTGAATCTTGTGTATTACTTGTTTTCTTCGTATTTGAGGTTGAGTTAAAAGGGTGCAATGACCTCAATCTTAGAATACTTATGTATAGGGGATTGTTCTCTAAGTGGTGCACTGATGCATTAAATGATTTTCCCACCTTTTCTTTAAGAATAGAATTATATTATCAATACTACTGCAACAAGAAGTTGAAAAACTTCAGAGCATTATATCTTGGTTTGCAATAGAGAAACCTGCACATTATCATGCAATTCATTTCCCCGATCAAAATGGAGCTGGCTATGAACTGTAACCTGATCAAACAACATTAGCACAGTCAAGGCTCATGCTTCAGACACATTCTCTCAGCAAAAATTTTGAAGACTATTATTGGTACTAATTCCTTAGATATCAATTTGCAGCTATCTTCTACGACCTTTGATGTAGGAGAAAATGTAACATTTAAGCAATCTTAATCTTCTAATGTGGAACCATTCTAAGGGAGGTGATTGAGACAGAAAAATAATAAAGAATGAGTTAGAGTTAGAAAGTCTTAGCCTCGTCTCAATGTAACGGTGTAGCAAGGGTTAGACGGGTCGATCCACAGGGAAGGATGCGATGGAAGCTTTTCGGAACGATTTTCTCTAAAGTTAGCTTGGAAACAAAAGATATTGATTGTAAGAAATAGATTTAAATTGAAAGAATAAGTATAGCCAACTAATCATCTACCACAACCAAACAGTAGTCTATCAAGAATAAATATCATGTTGAACCTATAAAGATTAACCTAGATTATTATTTCAAATCCAAGAAAGAAAAGTAAGAAAGAGATTAAACCCTGTTGGCAATACACTAGATAAAACTAAGCATTGGTTTATCAAAGTCCCAAAGTATAGTTTAAGAAAAGCAGTCTAAACTTAACGTTAAACCATCAAAGCATCCAAATATAAACCAAAAATAATTATTAAAGAGTATACTCTAAACCTAGTTTAACTCAATTCAAGACTAATCTTCAAGAATTATTTATTTACGTTTTTAATATGCATAGAGTTCAATCTACTTATCTTCATAGATCTGGGTTTTAGTTAGTGGAGAGATTAGCAAACTACTAAGGAATTAGTTACACATAATTATAGTGGAATTTAGCATGATATTTAAAGATTACATAAATAAATGAAACTAAAATAAAAGAAACACAAATTAAAAAAAAAGCAAAGAGATTGAAGAAAAAATGACCTTTTATTAAGTCTATCACCAACTCAGTATAAAGCCTTCTCCTTTCTTCAACTCTTCTTCAAAGTAAAAAGAACTAGAAAAATACAAATAAATTCGGAAAGAAAGAGGATCTAAAGAAACCCTAGACTTGAGCTTCTGAGAGTTGCCTTCCTCTATTGCTCTGCAGGGGTATTTATAAGAGAAAACCAGAGGGATAAGAAGCGTATGAAGATAGAAGGAGCAAAATATTTCTGAATTTGAATTCTCCTCTTATCTCCAAACTTGTTTTGACTTATCCGTAGAAATTCAATTCTGACCCGCAACTTGTTATCGTATTGATCGCAAAATATGGCTTATCAGACGGATGAATTGAAACGTGTGATCAACATAAGAGTTGTAGTCCTTCAAGTCTTCTTTCTGGAGCATCTTGAATCATCAAATTTGAGTTTTGATAGAGAAAGTTATGATTGAAATACTAAAGAGTGTCCAGTCTGAATCCGAATTAAATTCAGATTTTCTCTACTTTATCTTCATCTTGTGGTGCAAGCAATCTGATTCAAATAGAAGTCCATCTCTATTTTTAATTAGGATGATGATTCATCTTGTTCTATTTTTCTCCTTCTCTAGATTTGAATAGCAATTAGGAGTCCTACTTTATCCTTCCTCCTCCCCTAGATTTTAAATTAATAATTTAAATTCAAATTTAGATTAGGTTAGATAAGACAGAAACTTCTAAATTACTAAAATAAATCATGCATGTGGGCTTTTTGGGCTTTTGGGCTTCAATTGGGCTTCATTTATTTATTCTTTAATTACTCAATGTGTGCACAACATTAAACAATAAAATGTTACATAGCAGTATTTTATAAAAGAATAAGTAGAAAAATATGATAATAAATATGATGATAATTATGCACTTTTGACTACCTATCAGGAGGATTCTTTCACCTGCTAATTGGCAGCATAATAGAGTTACATGTATCATAATTTTCCTTTTGAATTTCAGACATCCAGAGACAAAGAATCAGTGCCTTTCTTTTGTTGCAATGTCAAATGCAAAACTTATAATCATATTCTAGCTAGGCAAATGAGATTCTAATTGCCCACTTAACTCGTGAGGTAATAATACCTCAAACCAGTTATGCCCACCAAAAGTGTTCTCCTTCAACATAACTATTGCAGAAGGAATTCTTTATTCCTATGATTGCTTCTCCTTATAGTAGAAGGGACAAAGACACACAGAGAGAGAGAGAGTTTTCTTCTTCCCCTCTCTCCTTTCTGTTGGTTTGGGTTGTCGCACAACTGCCCCATAAGGGCCTTTTGTATAATCATTTGTGGCCACCCACACCTATACCAAACCTAAATAGGAGCCAGCTAAAATCGAAAGAAATCATCAGGGAATGACAAGCAAAATTCATAGTAACCTTCTTTAACTGTTATTCAGATGATTTTAGTGGCATCATCTATATACATATATAAAAGCTCTTACTGAATAAAGAATATTCGGGACCACAAATTGTTAACCATGTTCACATAGTTGCCACCAATCAGGGTTTAGGGGCTGGTGTGTTCAGGACTCTTAACTTTTTGTGTGGGTTTTGTGTGGGGCCCATTGATGAAAAAAATTGTGACTCCATTCACACCAGATTCACATATATCACAACTGAGGGATATCTCTTATGGTGAAGTTTGCGAGGGAACAAAAAGAAGAAAAGAACAGAAACTCGCTCCCAGCCACTCTTGCATGATAGGCCCGTTAAAAAGAGAGAAAAGAAACAAAAAGGAAAAAAGGAAAACCCACGAGTTGTCTTTCACCTTTCCCTTTCTCTTTTCTCTTTCATCTCCTCCTTTTCTCAGTCCCCAACCCAGCTTGTCATGTACTCGAGCCTTGCCTTTAGTTCACCGATTGCCATACAATTCGTGCTCAATCTAATCCTACCCGCGCCAACTCCAATATCGAACCGATGCGCTCGGGTCTCACTAAGTCGTTTTCGAGTTTACCACCAATCTCGTGTGCGATCTGATCCGTTCAACTAACTCTAAAGAGCAGTTTATCTTGCATCCGATCCAGGCTCGATCACCTCCTACCACCCACTGATTAGGGGGCAAACGGATCAAATACGAATCGAATATTGCCTTTATCATATCTGTATCTGCTTCAAACTTTTGGATATGAATATAGATACAGATATTGTTGGATGTAAAAAAAATGATATGTATCTGTCAAAATCGGATATCAGATACGGATTGAATATTAACAAATCAGATTTGGATACAATGTGTTTATGTGAAAAACGAATACGGCTACGAATAAGCTAAATAGATATAATTATATCACAATTTATCTTAACTAGGATTGTTGTTTTACAAATGGAGCTCAACTTATTGTGCGTTAGCCATTGTTTAATGCAAGCAGTGTGGAAGTCCTGCCCACTGTCCAGTGTGCCAAGATCCTTCCCTTTCATATATTCTTCATGCAATAATTTGACAAAAGCATGTAAATGTGTATATACATTAAATGAGGGGGGAAAGGATCACAATTCTTAGTGGCTGAGCAATCATCAATTTACCATATAACAACAATTATAAGTTCAGATCTATTTCAAACTTAAACCTTTTACAAAGGTTTGGACCAAAGATGACATTATAATTGTATTAGAACTTTCAAGCAATTGGGTAGTGTTTTAAAAGGTAGAAAATTGGATACAACACCAGCTAGGTGAAAAATGTGTCACAATTTGGTAAATGAGCCTAGCACAATAGGCAGCGCCTTGATCGAGAGAGTCATTAGGGGCGGTAATGATGAGGGTGGGAGTCAAGGGCCGAGAGAGAGAGAGAGAGAGAGAGAGAGAGAGGACCTCCGCTGTCATCATCGATCACCATTGCCGCTTGTTGTCCATCGCTTGCCTCCCGGAGAGAAACACCAAACTCTGGGTCCGGTGAGTTCGAGTGAGAGTTTGAGAGAGAGAAAGTTTGGAAGGAGTCAGCGAGTTTATAAATTTGGAAAATTAATTGATTTATGTATTGACGTATCATTAATATCATGTATGGCAGTCTAGCAAACTAGTAGTATTAGCTATAATTAATACTTACTAAAGTAGTATATATATACAAAATAACTTATATATTTATATTATATAAATATGCAGATATTTGTATCTGTATCTTCATTTTAAAATGCTACCCATGTTCGTATCCATATTCGCATCTTAAAACCCAATCTGAATCTGAATCCGTATCTGTCTAGGTCTAGATTTTACATATTCAAATCCGCAATTTTTGTGGATGAAAATATCCGCGGATTATCCGGATCCATTTGCACCCCTACCGCTGATACAATAGTAGTTGGCAGAGACACATCTGATAGTTCAACGCTCGACTCATGTGTTTCTTTGCCGCAGATTCATCTGACGACCCCTCCTCGCTCCTCCTTGTCTTGGCACCCATCAGGCCATCAGAGTCATTAGGACCCTCAGATTTGTCTTCCCCGACGTTACCATCAATGTCAAGAACTCTGACGTTGTCCCTTGTCACGAGTGTTCGGGTAGTTATTCCTTATTCCTTCTCCTTTTTTCCTTTTCTTTAACTAGGGCTCTCATTGTCACATGCCTTCTTTTTTTCATTTTTTTTTTCATAATTGTACTAGACTTGGATTGGAGAGATTTAAACCATTTGCATTGGATCTTGGTAGTAATTTTCATATTTCAATTCATTGCCTTGATTAGTTTGTTATGTGATATCTATGAAATTGTTAAAATTGAGAGTTATACATTTGATGGATCTATGGACCTTTGGTATGTTTCTTTCATAGTTATTGCAGTTATCACTTTTGGAGGTTGATTTTGGGCATGTAGAAATTTTATTGCTCGAATGGTGAGTTCATCTCTACACAATATGGTGCATAGTTGCACATTAAACTTTTAACTCATCGATTTTGTTGGGCTTATGCTA
The DNA here is from genome assembly GCA_038442645.1 of Agave tequilana. Taxonomy (NCBI): domain Eukaryota; kingdom Viridiplantae; phylum Streptophyta; class Magnoliopsida; order Asparagales; family Asparagaceae; genus Agave; species Agave tequilana. The sequence continues at coordinate 155,418 of JAVJIF010006169.1, forward strand.
ATGAGCACTAGAATATCTCATCGGAAGCACAATAAATTTCCAACTGTGGGAGATTCGAAAACCCAAGTATATTGGACTGACACTGTAATTACTATTAGAGATAAGGTTGAGTATCATGTGATTGATAAAGGTCTATTGTTATTTCAATCAGCCAAAAAGTATCTTGCAAGATCTAATTCTCTGCATTTTTTTTTGTTCAGAATGTAGTTGGACGATATGAAGAATCGGCTGGATCAGTGACAGGTGAGATTCATTGCCAAAAATTCTTATTGTTTTACTTTTTTATTTTGCATTTATATATGGTTTAATGGTATATTGATGTCATACGGATGGGTAGCATTAATTAGCATCACCATCTTGTCTCAGTCCATCAAATATGATGATATTCCTTCACAAGTTGATTATGTAGCATGAATTACATAACTGTCATTTTCATAGGAAAAAACATTGAGGTAAATAGTGTCGGGCATTTTACTTAGAATGCGCTTTACTAGATTCTATAATCCTCTTTTGGCAACTGCTTTTCTATTTTCTTGAGCATTATTTTACTTTCAATGTTAAAAGAATTATTTTCATAAAATTGCTCAACTCCTAATGAACACACCAACTCAGAACAAAAAAAAGAGTCTTGACAAAAAGTCTTATGAGATAAATTTTATGTGACCCATGGGTGCCTTATGTTGATTCACATGTACCATAACCTTTGTGTCGGATAGGTGTGACTCATCACTGGGTTGTTCATGTGTGATCTTTGGCACTTAATATGGACAATTAGTGGGTTGGATTCATGATATGAACTTCCATGATGATACTGGACTGGCAATATGAGACGGTTATTGTTTTTTGAATGTTCTTTTTGAAGTGTTATTCACTTGTTTTTACACTTGTACAATTTTTTTTTTTTGGTGGGTAGGTGTGGTATAAATAAAAAATTAGCGAGGCTTTTTCTCTTTCTTTTTTTCTCTGTTGTAATTTAAAAGAAATACGAATGTCACTTGTTATTTGTGTGCTCTTGGTGAGTCGAAGATGCAATAATGTATTATGTTAGCATGCAAAAAAGGGTCAAATTTTTGTCTAAAAATTAGTGTAGATGTTCCATTTTGTTGATTACTCCATCTAAACTTTTATTTCTTTATTTAGATAAATGTCATGAATTGTTGTTATAGAGGTTCACCTAATTGCTAATATTGCTTCATGCCTATATTATATATCATAGAAGCTTGTGCTGAGAATGGTGATTGTGTGGTTATAGTTTTCTTTAATTAATTATAATTTTGTGGTTATATAAAAGTATTGAACTTTTTTTCTCTTTCTATAAGAAAAGTTTGGGCTTTGCTTCTTACTCTTTTTTTCATTATTTTTTTTCTTAGAAATGGGAAGACAGATTTGTCTAATTTGAATGTAGGGTGTGCATCATGTTGTTTATGATTAATCGATGAATAATTTTGATATGTTAGCAATTAGCCATGGGGTCATTTGGTGTTGACGTACCAAGAGAGTGTTGGCTAAAATTGTATTTATTGCTATTTACAAATAGTAGATTCTTTCCTTAATATGATGTTAACTTAGTTATTTCATCTTCTTTTGCAGGTTATGGTTTGTCATTTTGGGGTGGCAATTGTTGACACGAAAATATTCTGAGGTTATTTGATTTTGGTTTGGTTTTGATTGATTCTTAAGTTGTTTACTATTAATCTAGCAAGAGAGAGTTGTGTGAGGCCGTATATGTTTTCATTTGCGTATATTAGATATATTTTTTTAAATATGATTTACTCTTGAGTATTGCTGTAATATCCCTGATCAAAAATACTATATTTTTATCTTTTTAAAATATTTATTTTATTTTACTGGTTATTTTATTATTTTTTTATTAACTTGATCTACAGTACAAATTATTTTAAAATAGTAAATGGTATTTTGGCCTTATATATTTAGCATTATTAAGTATTATCATTTTAATTACTAGCTAGTATTTTTCTCATTACTATGTTACTATTTTTATTATTGTAGTTGTTATTATTATTAATATTGATATTGTTATTATTCTTATTGTATTGTTTTAGTCATTATTATTAATGATAGTATTTTTACCAAGTATTATTAGATAATATTTTTAATATTGATAATTTTATTATTATTACTACTATCTCTTTTTATTATTAGTATTTATTATTGTTATTGTTATTATTATTCATATCTTATTATTTTCCTAGCCCATAACCCATTACCATTGAGATCCTTACCCATTAATTAAAACCTAATCCTAATCCTATCTTATCAAATCCTTTCATAAATCTTAACTAATTCTAATCTAAATCCTAACAATAATCATATCTATCCTAACTTACCCAAATTCAAATCTTATTTTCAAAATCATAACCTTAATTAATCCTAATCCTAGCTACTAAATCAAGCAATTTAAACCCAACTGAAATTCTGATTTTTAAATCCTTAATAACCTATAAAAACCCTAAACTTCTTCTCTTTTTTCTATCTCCAAAGAAAAATCATGACCCAACTCTCCCCACCTCCTTTCTTTTCTCTTCCAGCGGAGCATGAACAAAAGCGATCTTGAAGTGTAGAGATTGAGGAACATGATAGGGGAGATCAAATCCAACTAAGTAATTTATTTTCTCAAAATTTATTTGATATAAATAGTTTATTAAAAATCATGTTTATACTATGATCTCCATGATAATTTTATACATCAAAACCCAATCTAAAATCCAATAAAAATATATGTGAAGATATACCAACTCATAATTTTAATTTACATTTTTTTAGAATTTTTAACAAAAGATTTTCAAAAAAAAGAAAAGAAAAAAATTGGACTGCCCCGCAACCCAGACCAGCCCCAAAGCCTGGGCTGGCCCAAGCCAGGCCTGGCTCGGGCCAGGCTTGCTGGGCCGTACAGCACAGGGTCAGGCCCTATGCTGCTACCCAAAAAAAAAAAATCCGGACAAGGCCTGGGCTTGGCCTGGTCCGGCTTAGGCCTGAGATGGGCCTGGGCTGCTGCATTTAGGGGGGAAAAAAAGAGAGAAGAGAATTTACAAATAAAAAAATTAGCTAAAAATCTCAAAAAAATAGAGAAAAATATAAATAATAGTCTACAATACTTCTACGTTATATGATAAAAATTTTAGACTAATACCAACATGAATTAACTCAAACCACTCACTTTAAAGTCATTTTTCTTAATGGTAAATTCCAACCCGTTAAGTATTTTAATGATTTAAAGCCTATTAAAAAATTAACAAAAATTAGAAATTGGTTTAAATTAAACCTACTAAATTCATTAGACTCAGGGGACCATATTCCTAACCCCAACTAATTAATCAAGATTAAAATCCCTTATAACTCCCAAGTAAAATATCTTTTAAAAAAATCTAATAATTTCTATTGAAATGAACCATGTAGATTTATCTTAGCCTTATAATTTCAGCGCTTTGGAGTTGGAATCAAGTTCAAGTAAGTGTTTTCTTTTCTTTGTGTAATTTTATTTAATTTTGTCGTAAGTGTTCTTTCCCCCCTTCAATTAAATAAGGATTTTGTGATAAATGATTTGATATATATATATACATGTTACTTTATTTCATGTGAACATCTGCTTTATTTTACCTGTATGAGTACCTATATCATTTCATTTGATCATCTGACTTATTTTACTAGTGTGATTACATGTATTCTTTCATGAGACGTCGGTGAGTGCTTCTTTTCTTTATGTAATTTTATTTAATTTTGTCGTGAGTGTTTTTTCTCCTTCAGTTAAACAAGGATTTTGTGATAAATGATTTTATTTTGTTAAGTAATTATGCTACTAAAATTTTACTGAGATGATATTTGGGAGTGTTTGCTTTTGCATCATTTCCTTATTTGTTGTTATTAGTTACTTGTATCATTTCATGTGATCATCTGACTTATTATACCAGTATGTTTACCTATATTCCTTCATAAGACATCGTTGAGTGCTAATACTGTTTATTTAATTGATCTACGTCATTTCATGTGTAGTCGTCTACTACTGCTAATTCATGATTCCTTGTAGTATACATTATACCAGATTTGATTTTGTAATTGACCTAATTGTGAAAAATCTTAGAATATAAATTGATTGATCTTGAGGTTGATTTGGTTCGTAATGGAGGTTAAAGGTGCATATTTGTAGATATATAGTATATTTATTTGAGGTAGTTATAAGACATTTATTATTGATGATATTTTAGACGGGAATTTATTTGGACAATGAGACGGATTAAATAAGATGTTAACTTAAGACTGATTCATCTTGATGCTTGGATTTATATATGGACCTAAAATTCAACTTAAGATTTGCATGAGATCTTGATTCACATTTAAATAAGATCAAGAATAGCTGAGTTCTAATCATACGGGAGAATACCTTACCTTGATTTTGATCTATCATATAATACTGACTGTGGATTATTAGTTGCAAGTATTTCATTTGGATATATTCACCGATAAATTATCTGAATAATGATGTTTATTGATATCGAAGTTTGAGTACAGAGACTTTTTGATTTCATGTAGCTTGAGGATGTCTCACTCCTTAGTTATTATCTTGATTGGGATTAGAACTATTAGTGATGTAACTTAAACTATAATTATATTTAGATCTTTAATTTGACTGATTCATGATGGTAGATATACGAGTTGATATCTGATTGACATTATCAGTATATTTGATTATTCTTATTGATGGTAAAACAGGTGAGAGTTTGATTAGTATTGATGATTGATTAATTTGGAGATTCTTTATTAAAAGAACGAGATATTGGACTTGGATTTGTTAGTAAACTCGATTGAGTTAGAGTTGAACTTGGGTTTAGGAGTAGACATGATTGGTTTGACCTGACCTGGTGGCATGTATATGCATAATTGACTAGTTAGTTGGATTCTGGATCTTGCATTTGAACTTAGGGCCTGTTTGCTTAAGAGTGAAAGTGAAGAAGTGAGGAAGTGATAATAATTCCCTTTGAAACTTGGGAATTGGTTAGTAAGTTTTCCGGTGTTTGGATGTTGTTGAAAGTGTGGTTTGAAAAATATTATGTCTTTTCCAGTGTTTGGATAGTAATGTGAAAGTGAAAGTAGAAAAGTTGACCACAAAGTTGACCGCAAAATAATATTAAAATAAAAATTAATTAAGAAAAATAAAAAATAAACTGTAATTAGAATGCAAGTGAGATTTACATGATCAAAAAATTAACAGTTTTGTACTACAACTTATTATAAATGAGATTTACATGACCACAAAAATAATTGTAGTACTCTAGAAGTGAGAAAATGGTTGTCTAAAAAAGAAAAGGAAAAAGAAAAGGAGTTTTCTTATTTTCCTTTTCTGGTGTTTGGATAGATAAGGAAGTGAGCAATTATACTTTCTTATTTCCTTACTTCCGCCCACTTCCTTGCAACCAAACACGCCCTTAATAGAAGTGAGAGTATATGATGGTCTTAATTAAGATTGGATAGTGATGATTGGTTGGATATAAATGCGTATGTATTTTATATATTGGGACTTAGATATATCGATGACTTTGAGAATCTGAGTTGATTAAATATTTTGCCTGAATTATTCTTTTTATGCCAGCAGGTCATTACTTATTCTGAATACCATGATTTACCTGAAAACTTGACTAATTATACATGACATTTACCTGATAACTATTTTGTCAATGTTACCATAATTGCTGGGAAATATTGTATACGGTAACAACACTCTCATCTTATACTTATTACATGTCCTATTATACCGGTATCCTGTTCACTGACATTATATATCCTATTATACTAGTATCCTATTACACATGTTGACATTGTTGTCCACTGAGTTATCCCAGTGATTTAAATAACATGCACATTAAATAATCTTAATAAACTAATGACATGATATTAAACAACTTATACTGGGATTGGGAAATTGATGGAGGGGACAGCGTCTGTATTTTGGATAGACCTAAGATATAGGTTGCGCAGCCGAAAAAGGGTTCCACTGCAGGGTCCCGTGGGGTGGCTGGCACCATGTCATGTTCTTGTTCATGTTATACATGTTCCGACTACCTAGCGGTAGGGTCTGGTTCAGCGCCAGGAGTTTGGGTCGTGGTCCTGGGTATATACGGGACCCACCTAAAAGCATGGATAATGTCTCCCCGATCAGTTTCAATAACTTAAGACCTTAATTGTAATGTGTGATAGGCGTAGTATGGGATGCGTCTATTACAGGTGGCAATTGGTGTTCGCTGACATAATAATAATAAATTGTTCATAATATACTGTAACTGATTGTCTTTGCCTGATACATGTATGTATGTTGGACACCCAATGTTACACCTAACCTGATTGGACATCTGACTCTAGTACTGACTGACTTACCCACCTGATATATAGATTGTGATACACACCTGATTGCATATCTGACTGGACACATACTCTACTGTGTGCTATTCACATTACTGTTTATTTATTTTATTCGTGTCATTTCTTATTCTCGTATAAATATTTTTTTTATCTGCTCACATGTTATATGCACATGCACTTTTCAGTTTATTCTTATACATTCACTACGAGTTTTGACTCCCTGAATTTGCATATCCAGATTTGTGGCTATTTATTGCTGTCAGGTATTTGGAGAGGATTGCATGTGTTACAAGGAGGTGGAGTCTTTCTTTTCTTCATTATAGGTATTCTTACTCTTTTATTCATTTTATTCCTTGATTCTCTCTATACCATGTCCAGTTGTCATTTCTTTTCTTTATCCATCTGCTATCGTTGTGTTAGATATTTTTATGTCATATTGCAGTGATATTGATTTATCATAGTAGATTTTATATCTTATTCAGGTTACTTTAGGCTTAGCGTGTATGCGTGGGGTAATTTCTCGCGTATATACATCGTCGACTCTCATCGCGACTCTGTTTCCATGTATTTTGGGAAGCGGGGCGTGACAGGGTTTTCTTGGTATCAGAGCCAAGTTCGACATAAAAGAGAACCTAGTTCATACCTGTAACCTGAGACAGTTATATTTACACTGCAATAAACATATACTATTTACATGATGATACTGAGTCTACTAGAGAATTGATCGTCCTCCCTTTAGAATTCATCTCTTGAATCTTTTGATAGCCCTAATTTCAATTCTTCTTCTAGAGTAATCTTGGCTCCATCTTGATAATTATTCTTCTTCCGATTTCATTTTGTGATTTTGTCTCTTAGAGTTGATCACTCCATTCTGAAGCCGGTAGCAAATATCAGAGCGCGCAGCAGAAGCGAGTGGACCCATGATACAGTGAGAAACGACGTGGAAGTTTTATCTTCTCCCTTGATCTTGCCTATCATACCCTACTTTATTGAAATTTTGAAGACGAAATTTCTATAAGGTGGGTAGAATATAATATCCCTGATCTAAAATATTGTATTTTTTTATTTTTGTAAAGTATTTATTTTATTTTACTAGTTATTTATATATTATTTATTAACTTTACAGTACAAATTATTTAAAATAGTAAATGATGTTTTGACCTTATATATTTAGCATTATTAAGTATTATCATTTTAATTACTATCTAGTATTTTTCTCATTACTATGTTACTATTATTATTGTAGTTGTTATTATTGTTAATATTGATATTGTTATTATTCTTATTCTTATTGTATTGTTTTAGTCATTATTATTAATGGTAATATTTTTACTAAGTATTTTTAAATAATATTTTAATGTTGATAATTTTATTATTATTACTACTATCTCTTTTTTATTATTAGTATTTATTATTATATTTGTTATTATTATTCATATCTTATCCTTTTCCTAGCCCATAACCCATTATAATTGAGATCTACACCCATTAACTCAAAACCCAATCCTAATCTAAATCCTATCTTATCAAATCCTTTTATAAATCTTAACTAAAATCTAAATCCTAATAATAATCATATTTATCTTAACTTACCCAAATCCAAATCTTATTTTCAAAATCATAACCCTAATTAATCCTAATCCTAGCTACTAAATCAAGCAATTTAAACCCAACTGAAATTCTGATTTTTAAATCCTTAATAACCTATAAAAACCCTAAACTTCTTCTCTTTTTTCTACCTCCAAAGAAAATGGATGATCTAACTCTCCCCACCTCCTTCTTTCTTTTCTTCTCCAGCGGAGCATGAACAAAAGGGATCTTGAAGTGCAGAGATTGAGGAACATGATAGGGGAGATCAAATCCAAATAAGTAATTTATTTTCTCAAAATTCATTTGATATAAATATTTTATTGAAAATCATGTTTATACTATGATCTCCATGATAATTTTATACATCAAAACCCAATCTAAAACCCAACAAAAATACATGTGAAAATATACCAACTCATAATTTTAATTTACATATTTTTCAAAAATTTTAATAAATAATTTTCAAAAGCAAAAAAGAAAAAAATAGGACAGCCATCCTGTTCTTGTTCCTATTATACATGTTCCTGACTACCTAGCGGTAGGGCCTGATTCAGTGCTAGGAGTCTGGGTCGTGGTCCCGGGTATGTACGGGACCCACCTAAAGCATGGATAATGTCTCAAACCGGTCAGTTTTAATAACTTAGGACCTCGATTGTCATGTGTGATAGGCATAGTATGGGGATGCGTCTATTACAGGTGGCAATTGGTGTTCGCTGACATAATAATAATAAACTATTCATAATATATTGTAACTGATTGTCTTTACCTAATACATGTATGTATGTTGCACATTCATGTTACACCTGACCTGATTGGACATCTGACTCTACTACTGACTGACTCTACATGCCTGATATATAGATTGTGATAGACACCTGATTGAATACCTGACTGGACACATACTCTACTATGTGCTATCCACATTACTGTTTATTTACTTTATTCGTGTCATTTCTTATTCTCGTATAAATATTTATTTATCTGCTCACATGTTATATGCACATGTACTTTCCAGTTTATTATTATACATTCACTAGGAGTTCGACTCCCTGAATTTGCATATCCAGATTTGTGGCTATTTATTGTTGATAAGGTATTTGGAGAGGATTACATGTGTTACGAGGAGGTGGAGTCTCTCTTTTCTTGATTATAGGTATTCTTACTCTTTTATTCATTTTATTCCTTGATTCTCTCTATATCCTATCCAGTTATCATTTCTTTTCTTCATTCATCTGCTATCGTTGTGTTAGATATTTATATGTCATATTGCAGTGATATTGATTTATCATAGTAGATTTTATATCTTGTTCAGGTTACTTTAAACTTAGCGTGTATGCGTGGGGTATTTTTCTCGCGTATATACGTCGTCGACTCTTGTCGCGACTCCGTTTCTATGTATTTTGGGAAGCGAGGTGTGACAATTACATGTTTTCTTGTAGGCTATTATTTGACAATATAAACAAATTTATTGATTAAATAATAATTTACAAATATTTAGATGTCTCTAAGAAAAGGAGGGAGGGTATCCCCCGGGTGGAGTTTGTGGTAATGTCACGAGGGTGTCCTCCATAGAGACCAAGGACGACAGAGACAAGATTGCGTGACACCAGGATATAGTGGAGACTATATTCCTAGCGATCGAGGTGCTACGAGTTATGTTCTGATGGCGAATGCTTAAGGGGCAAATAATTTAATTTAATAAATTAATTAGTCTTTTCAGTGTTTATTTTTTTTATTATTGGATTAGTGATGTCAAGTACACGCTTGCTAATTGCAGATTGTTGAAATTAATTAAATGTCCTTATTTACTTATTTTTCTACTTCTAAATTTTTGATCCATTTTTGCCCTTTTTCCATTCATACAATGGAGATGGTTGAGTAATATTTTGCTAGATTGTTCTTTATTGTGCAAGCTTAAAGTTTTTTCTCCATACTCAAACAAGCTTACAATAAGGTTTTTTTATATATTGGATTTCATGTTATTCTATGATTTTGAAAATGGAAAAAATAATGGTGTTGGATTCAGGCATGTACCTTGGGCTTCCTGTTAGATTGGCGGGATCCATCACTCGATTGCTCATGTATGATTTTCTTGCACTCATGTGTCGTCCATGAGTGATTGATGAGACTCCTACATCAGTAACTTTTTGTGGATATTTGCTCTCTACTATTTTTTCTTCTTTTTCCATGTTAAATGTCACGATTAGTTATATATAATTTGCTGTACTTGGTTGATGCTTGGATGTTTAATGATATATTTCTTTCCTTGTTGCTAAGAGATGTTAGTTGATGATTGTTAGTGAATTTGCATTTCCACCTGTAGAAATCTGGATTTTTTTTTTTTTGCTAACTTAATTAACCTACTACAAATAATGAATTATATTATGATGTTTGGATGTCATGTTTGCAAAAAAATCTAATATTGAGGGGGGAAATGAAAATCTAACATGGCTGCCCTCATATGATTGGATGACAAATTAACTTTATTTAACAAAGGGCACTTGCCCCATGTGGTGTTAAAGTGAGTGAGGGTTAAGGGACATGTGGCATTCTAGGTGAAGTGTATATATACCCATAGTTCTCATTCCTTCATACCCATTCTCCCAACTTCACCTCAGTATAAACCAAAAGAAAAAAAAGAGAAGAAGAGGAGGAGGAAAGTAAAAGAAAGGAGAGGAGAAAAAAGAAGAATCTTTAAAGCTAAACTTCCTAGCTTATCTATTTGATTTCAAATCAACATTTAATCACGAATCCATGAGATTTTTCTATCTTCAAAAAAAATTAAACACTAAATCATGTATAGAAAGCAAGGAATCAAAATTAGATTTGATAGAAAATTAAAAAAATGAATCCAGCGAAGCTCGTTGGCGGCGATGTCGCTGGCTGGCCGCCACTACCGGGGCAAACCCATGGCCGGGGGTTGGGGGGGCTATTGCGCTACCCTGTATCCATCTAAAATAGGGTTCAAGCGTAGCAACAGTAAACCCCGATAGAGAAAAAAAAAAATGAAAAATTTATTTTAGCCTCGTGCTGGCTAAAATATTTACTTGATGCCCTTGAAAAATTACATATAGCCCCCTGATACATTTGGGTTCGATATCACATTGTAAGGGTGAGGTAATTATAAATAATTGTATTATCAATTATAATTATTGTTTGCTTTAGGAAATTTTATGGAGAATAGAGACGATTCTCTTAGAGCAACTAAGAGGACTTTTGGCATTCCAAAGTGATTGTATGTGAGAGATTTATGCTTTATAGGTTACGAAGTTTTAAACTATTCGTATCTATTGTTTTGTGAGTTGAGTTATATATTGCATATTGATTTATAATATTTATGAGCCATTTTGTTGTGAAATAAATACATGATATACACAGTTTTGCTCAGCATATTTCTAGTATTACTTTACTAGAATTGGTTCTAATATTATATGGATATGGTTTGTGTTATTCGTGTTCATTTGAGATGTACTGGTACACAAATGGGCCAATGGTTGAATTTGAGTTATTTAAAATGTCGTTACGCGCATATGACGTTAATGTTATTATTCGATAATTTTGATTAGGCCATGATTGTATACATTTCATTGGCACCTAGATTATTTGCATTTAGATCTAGGATATTGGTATACCAATGAAATTAGTAAGACATGTTGTGTCATGAAAGTCTTCTGGGAAGACGGTTAGTTGTGCATCTTATTGGCCAAGTATTCCTAGCCATACGATAATGTGGTGGCACCATATGTCAACCACGAGTAAGGTGTTAACCCATTGAGCCATGATATTACCTAATTAGTAATTACCTACATGCACAATTCATTGCATGATTGTCATGTTTTTTTAGTCTTGTGATTTTTTTGCTGCTCATGAATTATGAGAAATTTTAGTGACTGTTATTAATTATGTGATGTAATACAGGATCGCAATCACCTTCGAATATAAATGAAAAAAGAAAAAACTAAGATTTTATAAGAAATAAAATGAAAAGGAGAGATTAGGGTTGGAGAAAGAATCAGATAACTTTAGGCTCGCACCCCTTACGCGAGCTTCACAACCCTTACACCACGGGCTTCGCACCCAAAACTCAAGAGCACTCTCAAGAGAATTTTAACTGGAAAAAGTTTTTATTTAATCATTGTCTACTTATTCATTAAGTTGAGCCTCTTTATATAGGCTCTTACAAAGTGAACTTCTCGGATATAACCGATGTGGTACTAAAAGCAAGATAAATAAAATACAACATCTTCTAAATAAGCTAAGGCATGAAAAGATAACTGGGAACTGGCATGATGTCCTCATCAATTCCCTCGGGGTGGGAGAAACTCGACCCTGTCGAGTGAGGACTCTCCTCACGAAGCATCTCAATCGGGCCAAGGTGATGGTCGTAGCAGCATCACTAGTACGCCATGTTGATACCATGGTGGTGGAGGTAGAGCTGGTATCCGTGACGAGTTGGCTGTGAAAGATGGCAGCTCAATCAAAACATAGAGAGTAGACCAAGGTGCATCATCCCTGCTGAAGACGGAGCTAATACCAGGATCCCATAGGCTATCCAACTCGCAAGCAATGGAAGCAATCCTCTTCAGAGTCCTATCGAAGTCTTTATGCCAAGCGTGCAACTTCCTCACAGCCTCACAGCGACTCATAACCATCACTGTATTATCAATCGCAAATTCCTACAAAGTACTATATAGATATGCAGCAAATTGTGAGTATTATTGCAAATTGTTATCGGTCTAGTGATATCATCAATATATGTAACAGGCAAATACAATGTAGTACTCAATTATCTCATTCACGTCATCACTGGCGTTATCAGACATGTAAATTTCATTAATAACCAGTATGTCGCACTAATTATTGTGTCTTCAATTATACTAACAATATTGGAAGGAACGTGGACTTCCTCAATAACCTTCGAGACGTCAAGTTTCACTAGACACAATTCTAGCATGTTAACTCTTCGAAGGACACTGATAATTATAATATCCATATCCCTCACATTTAGAATATCTGGCCTTAGCATTTACTAGGGTTTTGAAAATCAAGTCTGACCTTAATGCAACATCAAAGGCCTCTTCAAGTCATAGGGACCAGTAATCATAGCACATTTTATTTTAGGCCGTAACCCCAAACAAACCTAGTTAGAGTCTCAGAAGGATGTACTCTCACTTCACTACGATGGGTTAAGTCCTTAAATATGGCAATGTAATCATGAACGGACATATGACACTGATGGAGATTGTGTAGCTGGTCTAAGTGGGAGTCCCTATAGTGCTGATTAGTCATGATGGCTCAAGCAAACAAGCAGATGCAGTGGAGAACCCTAGAGTAAATTAAACTAAATGTATGCTCTAAAAAATACTCTAAAGTTCAAGTTCTAAATGCAAAGAAAAATGCATTCCTAAAATGATGAAAAGCGATAAATGCTGATGCAACCACTAGATCGAAGCAAATAGCATCTTAATCAACAAATTATAGCAATCCATATAGTAATTACAAATAATCTAATAGTTAACGATTCAGGTTAAGTTATGATATCACCTGAGGGGGAGTCGTTCATGCCCAAACACAAAAATTCTCAAAGATTCTTCAAAGAAATGCTCACACTGAAGAGTTGAAATAGCCCACAAGACTCCTGGACAGCGGTGATAAGAAGTGAAAGCTGGCTACCTCGAGAATGGCACAAATCGGGCGCGAATCGGGGCAGAAACAAGCTCTGAACTGTGGTGCGCTGATCTGCTGAGTCAAATCTGGCAGAAGACCGAAGCTAGAACTAGGATATGAAGGCTGTAGATGTGTAGTGTTGCTCTCTACGAATCCACTGTTTCGAAAACAGCTCAAATCGGACTTGAAACGAGCTCAGAATGGATGAGTTTTAGGATTTAGGGGGAGGTAGAACAGGTGGTTACTGTTCACAGGAACAGTCATCAGGGATTACTATTCACCGTGAACAGTAATCAGAGTGATTATTGTTCACGTGAACATAATCAATTTTCCCCCTTTTTTCCCTCTCTGTTTTCTATTTTTTCCCTCTATTTTCTGTTTTTTTCTGTTTTTCTGTTATTTTTTGTTTTTTCTTTTTTCTTTTTTGCAAAGTAGATATAGATTTAGATCTAGATCTAACAATAATCTTTTTTTTCAAAGTAGATCTAGATCTAGATCTAGGATTTTTGGAAGAGAAGAAATTCAAAGGAGATTGGGTCGCAATCACCTTCGAATACAAATAAAAAAAGAAAAACTAGGGTTTTACAAGAAATAAAATGAAAAGAAAGAGATTAGGGTTGGAGAAAGAATCAGATAAATTTGGGCTTCGCATCCCTTACACCACGGGCTTCGCACCCAAAAACTCAAGAACACTCTCAAGAGAATTTTAATTAGAAAAAATTTTTATTTAATCATTGTCTACTTATTCATTGAGTTGAGTCTCTTTATATAGGCTCTTACAAAGTGAATTTCTCGGATATAATCGATATGGTACTAAAAGTAAGATAATAAAACACATCTTCTAAATAAGCTAAGGCATGAAAAGATAACTGGGAACTGGCGTGATGTCCTCATCATTATGATGTTTTATTTTATTGTTTAAAAACGTAACATATTGTAATTCTCTGCTTACTGGGCTATGTAGCTCATTCCATACTTACCACCTTTAGATATTAGTTGGGCTGAGACATGGGGAGACCTACTTTGGAGGACTTCATGAACAAATTCTAACGTTAGGGATCGAATCCACAGTTATCCCAGATAATATAAATAATTTAAAGTGTGCAAGTTATGTCAATATGAGTGTGATGAAACTTTGAATATGAATAAATGTATAAGTTTAGATATGTGACTCGCAGACTTTATGCATAAAATCTTATAAGATAATTATCACTTGTATGTATAGCATTTTGTGTCTATTGGTTGGGATAGCAGGTTAGGCTTTGCAGTTCGCTGTTATATATGGAATATTGTGGCCGGCTGTATTGACTCCAATGCCTCTTATTGGTTTTGGGGCGTTACACCACCATCTCATTTGACTGCTTAGTTTTCATTTGGTTTTACTATTTTTACTTGCTTCTTAATAGGCATCATCTTATGCATTTTAATATCTTCAGCCTGCTGCGCATATGGATGAGTTGTGTTTTCTATCCTTTCCTAATTTTAAGTGTCTAACATAATTTTATGTTGAGTTGTATGGCTTTCTCGATCTGTTTTACACAAATTTCTTTAAAAAGTTGAATGGTATTAGCAGATGGTGAAATGGTTTCATTTGATCACATCTATTGTTGATTTCTTTTTCCTTTCTTTCTAGTTTTCTTAGTCTATTGTCTAATTTCTATAGAATTGATCTTAGGGCTTTACAATTTCTAAATTATTTTGAGTTGGGGGTAATTAAAAGTAGTTGTCTGGTTCTATGGTACACATGTAAATGCAAACCAATTTGTTACTTTATTAGAAATTTGAAATATGTGGTTCCCTAAAAGCGTTGAAGAAAAGAAAATGGGTGAGGGGAAAAAATGAAGCAAGACATGCTACCTAAGGAGTCCTTAAATCGGCCATAACACTAAACCAAACACTAAAGCAATCTTAGAGATTTTTATTGTGAGCTCCTCTGCAATATGTCTCAAGGAGTCTCAAAAGGCCAAAAAAAACTACATATTCATAGATTTGACTAAACAATAAAGAATCACAATAAGCCTAAGAGAAACTCCATTCATTATAAGTGTTGCTTCAGAAGGGGATCATAAAAAGAAAAAAATTTGTCGTCTTCATTCTTCTACCATTTATTTAACAAGTAGAGTTATATTTCTTTAGATTTCAAACCTGTGGAATTATTTAAGTGTTTCTTTAGTATGACATATGTTTGGTTTTGAGTTATGTGACTATAAAAGTGTGTTTCAGTTGTGATTTTCGAGGAAGAATTAGGAGAGTAATTATTTCGTGTTTTTAATTGATAAATAAAATCATATTTTCTCATTTTTCTTAAGAGTGGTTAGTATTTTGGTCTTTGTTCTATTTTGTTTACTACACTTTAATAATGTTGAGGTCTCTAACATGGGAAACAACCTCCCAATTGTTGCAGAACTCAACATAATGCATTCAGAGGATTCTTTGTTCAATGTAGTTGGTACAGTTATTTTGGTAAATAATATCCTGTGTGTTTTCCTTAAAAAAAAAAAAATATGCTAAATTGACCATTGGTCCACAAATCTGTCCTTCTAATTGGCTTTAGGGAGAGGAAGAAAAGTTTAAAGTTGTTTCATCCCGAGTGGTCCTCCGACTAGCCACCAAATGGTGGTGCACAGATCACCATCAGTCCATGGACCTATATCGGTCTTGCACAATTATTTTTTCTTTGATACTTATATCCTCACATTTTGCTTAACTTCAGCTGCTAATCTTGAACTGAACCCTATGCCACGGTGCCATTGGCACCTTCGCCCTTTTATCCTTATTATGACAGAGGGGTGCCAGTGGGGATTGATATAAAATGGCACCTTTCGTGCTGGCTTTCCACGCATGGAAATCAATTAGGACTCTTTGATGGTACATTTGGAGGAATGTTGATTCAAAATCCAGTTACCACACAATATTATATGATGTCTGTTGTTTTTCCAAGGTGTGCTAAATTTACACTTTTATGTTACAGTAGTTGTCTTGCATGATATGCAGCTTTGTATGTGAATTTAATCTTCGACGAACAACTACCCCACTTCTATCCTATCTAGAATACTTTTCATTTCATGCAAAGCAAGACCTAGAAAATCTAGGTCTATTTGGTGGGCTAGCTCTCTAAGTCATCCGTATATGAAGTCATCCTTCTCTGGTCCTTTTCTCTTTCCTTCAGCCTTTCCATTTCACTGCACTTTTGATATATGTGGATCTTTGTGAGTTAACCTTCAACGAGATGGGCATGAATCAAGGGCATCCAATGAGCAGAGACGAGTTTGAACCCGAAAAGATGCTCTCAGGAGGCAGAGTGAAAATGAGAAGCATGATGAACAGTATCATAGTTATTGGTTTCTTATTTGGATTGGTTTCTTTTAGTCGATTCATTTATCAATATGATTATCATGTTATGTTAACAAGCTTATTTCCTTTCAGGATTTTATGATAAATAAACATAGATATTGATTGTGATTTCAGTTGGAGATTATAGAATTAATTACTTTGTCTTCTCTCTTTTCTTTTAATATTGATATAATAAAAATCATATTCTTTAACTTCATCACTTTTGCACATTCTTACTTTGTGAAGTGATGCATCTATTTCTCTTTCTTTGTAACTTTAATGGAGGCGAAAATGTGCAGTTTTAGTAATGTTTTGTTACTGGTCTACAATGTGCAAAAGAAACCATTATGGTGGGTAAACTGAGTTCTTGATTCTTTCCATGTCCCTAATATTGAGGGTATGAGAAAAGTAAATTAGTTAATATATGTAGTGAGAGAACTGCTGGAGGAATAAATTTTTATGAGTGTTGACTTTTAAGTTTGTTATTTAGGCGGTAGAGACAGTGAAAGAGGTGGTCAGGTGAAGGAAGTTCGGGAAGAAAATATTGGGACATTTTGTGGACCATGTAGTGATGTAAAAAGGGCCTGCAAAACAAATGTTGCAATAAAACATAGTGAAAGAAACATTGCCTCGCTTTTGTATGATAAGAAAGATGAATCTATGAGAAGGTGAGACAACTGAAAGCTAGTGGATGCTTGAGGTCGGAACATTGAGTGTTTTGATTTCAAATATAGCAATGATAAATGTAGAGAAGTTTCCGTCTCCTGGATATTTTTGATGTTTGCCGGCGTGATAATTTTAAGATCTGCTATAGTGAAAATGTTTTTCATGTCTAAATCGGTTGAAGAAAAATTGATTTAATTTTGTGAAGATTGTAACGGATAGTTTCAGAATTTTTTGTTCTTTGCTTTTTTTATGAAGGTATAGTTGCAACAGTTTGCAGATAGTTTTTACCTTTTCATCGTTTCTTTTATCTTCAATGAAATAATAACAATGATTTAAGTACATGAACATGCCAGGTTTGTAGTTTATGAAAGTTTTAAGAATATTTATGGGTAATTAATAATTAATTTAGTCATGTTAAATAAGATGTGTTAATATTGATGAGTAAAAAATGCTTGAAAAGTGCACTATGGTGTTGAGGCCAACCTCAATAATGAAAGAGTTGAGTGGGAGGGTGTGGAACAATGCTCGTGTTGTGAACCGCATGTGGTCCATTTTTATTATTTCAACAAGTTGATTAGTGATAGATACCTCCATGTCTGTCCGATACGCGAACGGCACAAATTTCCTGTTAGAAATGGAATATAAGGGGACACATACAAGATATGTTATTTCAGTTGCGGCTATGAAACGTATCATTTGGCCTGAATCTGTCTTTCAAGTACGCCTGCTCTCAGCTCTATTTCCCAATTAGGCTTACTGTTAGCAGTTGATAATGTTCTGGAGTTGTTTATGGATTGGGGTTGAGTTTTATTTTTTGGTTGTGTGATATTTTGTTTAAGAAAAGTTTGTGGATCGAGTTTGTGTATAGTTGTCTTTGAGCTTTGTAATGACCTATATTTATATTTTTAATTATATTATAAATATGTGATTAACAGTTGAAATCATCTTGGCCTCTATCCTCTCCCCCTCCCAGAAAAATAAAAATATATATATATGAGAGAGAGAGAGAGAGAGAGAGAGAGAGAGAGAGAGAGACTTATTATTGGAGGCATGGTATAAATAATCTTGGCTCCTATCAACCTCCAGAGAGAGACTTAACAGTTAAAATCATCTTGGCTCCTATCAACCTCCAGAGAGAGACTTAACAGTTAAAATCATCTTGGCTCCTATATATCCTCTCCCCTCCAAAAAATAATAATAAAAGAGAGGGAGAGAGAGCTTGGGTCGGAGGACTACTTGAGGTATTTGAGGGGACTGAACATTTGTCATTTTTCGTGTGCAGGATGCTGCTTAGAGAATCTATTAACTTCTAATTTTTTTCGTTATCTAAAACCACTTGGAGCATTTGGTGAATGTGTTCGCTCTTCAATGTCAATGAGAAAAAAGAAAAGATCACTTAGAACTTAGAGGATGTTACCCGACGATCACCATCAGGAGCAGACCACACGAATTATTTTTGAGAGGGATGAGAAAAAAAGGTCTTGTTTCCCATTATTGAGTCATCAATTCATCTCAAATTTTTATCAATATGGCAGTAAATTCAAAGACAATTTAAAAAGAAAAACAATAAAAATTTCATAGATTTAATATTATTTGCAGGATAATTAATTTGAAAAGCTTTTTAGTATAATTTATTGTACAGTAAGCAATACTGAAGTTTTTTTTTCTTTTCTTTTCTTTTCTTTTTTTTGTTCCTGAAAGTTGTGCCTCTAAAAACCCATGAAGGAAAAAGTTGATGTTCACCACCAAAAAAAAAATTATTTGATATGATACAACAAGAGGTTGTCCAAGATCTATTGAGATACAAATACTCTTAGTTTATCTTCACAAAATAAAAAATAAAAAGAAAGAAAGAACATAAAAATATGTTTATCTTATATTAGCATTATGATTGTTAAACTCTATGGAAAAGTAAGAGGAAGAGGAGGAGAGGAGATGAGTGCTAAAATCAGGCGAACTGAGTGCTAAATTTCAAGGATTCATTTTGATTTGATAATTTAAACATCAAACCTTATTTTAATAATCTACGTCATTGAAGAAAAAAGTATATCTGTGAGTGGGAGGAGAATAACAAAAAGAAGAGTGTAGTTAACCATAGCCTATATTAGTGAGACATTAAACAAATTTGCATGACTGTAATATTTTTTTCTACAAGAGAAGGCAATAAACATGCCTATATTTAAGGAGGGGCGGAATTGTAAATTGAAAGGTGATATTTCACAACTTTGGGTAGGTGCCCCCCGGCGGGCGGTTCCGCCCTTAATCAGTGTAGATCCACAGTTTCTTTGCGAGGCATGTTGCCCTTTATAAAGTATTTTTTCTCCAACATAGATGATTATAAAAAATTATCACTTTGTTAAATACAATTTGCCCAATAATGAAATACAGACCCATTATTACTTATAAATCATTGATGAGCACAACCTCACGCACCCCGTGCTTTTTTTTTTTTTTTTTTTTTTTTTTTTTTGGGGGGGGGGGGGGGGTGGGGGGGGTGGTTTGATAATACTATATTACTATTTCGTTATATCACTACTATTTCATTTGTCACCAAGCATGAAAGATGGATTTTTCATATTGATCCTTTCTTGTTATCACAAGTCAACTATGGTGAGAGCTGAAACCTTGATGGGGCAGAGCAGTGAAATTCAGGGAGAAAGTCTATATTAGCTAATCCAGTAAGTCAAAATAATAGTGCATATAAGTTGCCTCTTACCCTCATCATATGGTTTAAAGGTCTGTATAAGAACATGCAGACAAAGTTGCGTACTTTGGGACTCTGGGGTAACTACACCTATAATTTGTATACATTGTTGTCCAGTTACATTCAATAAGTCTTCTAGGTTCATGCAAATCTCTTAGTCTAATAATCGTCTTCTAGGTCCCTATATATAAGCCCCAGAGAACTTAGAAAGCAATTTATCATGGGGAACTCGGGCTATGTTTCACCAATCACTTCAAATTTAAGTTTGGAAAGTATATTAAGTTTTTTATCTTTTTATTACGAAAAAGTATTAACCGAATAAACTGTTGGTATTTGGAAAATTATATTTATATTAGAATATAATTATTTTCAATTATTATTGAATGGGCTTTTCACTTTAATTGAATGGGTGTGTCTCTTTAATTGAATGAACACCTTTTGGTAATGCCTCTTGTAAATAACCAATAGGCGTGTTCTTTGTTTATAGGCACCCACTGGAAATAACCTTTGGCATATTATAAAAGGATGTAGAGTTCATGGATTTATATATAACAACTCATTCTACTAGTTTTCTCTCTCGGTATCTCACTTATGTTATAAGAGATGCAAAAGTTTCTAGAGATGGGGAGATCTGTCAAGTTTATTACTTACCGACTCCATTAGTTTTGTTGTACCCTGAAAGTGTATTTCCCAGTAACCCGTTAGCAAACTCAACCGAGCGGGGGCAATAAGCACTTTAAATAAAGCTAGCACACACCTCAAGGCCTAAGTTTTCTATGTCTTTTCTTTTAATTTTATTATTATTATGAAACATATTCTTTTATTATTACTTGTTACTTCTAACATAAACTAATAGAAATAAATTGTAAAACTGAAGAAGAGGCAGCAGTACAAAACAGAATTACAAAGGTCAGAAATTAGACCAGAAACAATGGGGGCTCAAATATCGCCAACAAGACAAGCTAAGAAGGGGGAATTATGCCAAGATTAATGTTTGCTAAGTTAATATGAACAACAATACAAATGAAAGCTCATGTTCAAATAACCGCTGCAATTGAAAGATGAAAACATTGTTGCATCAATGTATTAAAGAAGACGAGATGTGACGCATTGACCAAAAACATAAATCCTATTGCAATCCAAAACAATGGTAATGCTGTTGAGGTGGCTTGTTGCATGTGGAAGTATGAAAGATGTAGAAATGTGAAGCATAACAGTGACCATAACCACAAAAAATTGGCGATAAAAAGTACTGTACCAGAGGCATCTGATCGATATCAGGGTCGTCTTCATGTTCTGCAATCCAATTTATGGCATCCTCAAGATTAGAATTACCTGAAAGGGAAAGCATGCCAGAAGATATCAGGAAACAGAAATATAATAACAATTTAACTGTGATCAACTTACAGACTTTGAGTATCATGCATGTATACGGAGTTGGTGAAAGTAAACAGTGTATGCATGGATAGCTCACATAATTTTTCCATATTACATACTAAACGGTGGATGCTTTCGCCTTTTTTCTTCTCAGTTTGTTGTAATCTATCTATGTTAGGCATCTGCACTGCAAGTTGTCAAGCGCCAAGATGTAGAAAATGGACACTAGATGTCAAGTTGCCAACATGGGACCGAAAAGGGAAAAAGTAATGCCTCTTGAGTAAGCTTTTTGAAAGAGAAAAGGAATTCAGGAGAAAATTAATGAGGAACATCCAGTTTTGATGGATGGATGGATATGTATACCGTACTGGGAGATATAGATATGCATACCTTAATGTCATCACGCCTATGTTTGTATCTTATATACTATTGGAGTAGTAGATGTTATTTCTGCAATATTAGTGTAAGTAGGTCTTTTCTGTAATTTTGTACTTCTCTTATTCTAAGTTACATATTATTTCTATGCTATATAAATAAGGGAGAAACCCCTAGCTTAGGTTGTACTGTCCTTTTCTCTATCTCTACCTGGTATCAGACCACTAATACACTCTTTCCATCGACTAGAATATTTTTCCTTCTGTTTTTCCCATCTTTTCTACTTTTCTTCCTCTCCTTTTCTTCCTTTTCTTTTTTTTTTTTCAAATCTCTGCATTAAAAGACACAGTTCCTTTTCTCTTCTTCTTTTATTTCCTTCTTCTTTCATCTTCCGTGGGCATTTGCTCCTAACGAATAGTAGAGAATATTTCCCATTTTTTATCTCTTGCTCTTCCTCCATGAAACATAACTCAGTAAAACTGGACCTAACCCAACTCGTGTACTGGCAAGACAGAATATAGCTACGTAATTAGCACGTCAAACCAGGCCAGGCCTAGATGCATAAAAGTACAATTATGAGACAAGCATGGGAAACACTTTGCTCAAATTTATGTTTTCCATTAGTTGCAATGAAAACTTTAACCAACACACATTCTTGTCTTGTTTTTCCACTCAACTGCAACAGTCCCTAGCTGATATGTAGCCGCAGACACTTCTATCACGAAGCTGTCACATGGTGGCACAAGTATAGGACACAAAATCGATAGAATTTTCAAAGTGATGGTGAGTCGTGTCGTTCTATGTCGATGTCCATGTATCCATGTATATGCAACATAACCTAGCTTCCTTCCATTATCGTTATAAGCATATGGATTTCTTGGATTGTGGCCATGATCTCCGAGTAACTGATGTGGACCATCCTCATCTTACCAATTCAAGGAGAAAGAGGAATTGGCATCTTTTATCACCAGGCTTTGGAAGTTGCTCTCTTTCATCATAGACTACTTGTACAACTAAGATGGTTCGTACTTTTCCACTTCAGTAAGAATATTTATCTTATCAGGTCCAATATTTGTGTTTATGCTCCGCTGCTTCCTTGTGCAGGAATGCTATTACATGTGCTTTGTTAATTAAGCAATCACATTATTCTTAGCTCTGTTTAATGCACTGGAAATTTGACATTACTTGCATTTAACACAATTCATTGCTACACTGGATATTCAATTTGACAAGAAAATTAGTTTCTTTAGTCATATGGCACTTGTTAATATTTTTCTTCAAAAATTCAGTGGAATTTTTTTGCAAGATACTCTTCCTCAACAATCTTTAAAAATCAGACCCTTCAATAGAATGTAGGTAATGAGTGAAAAAATTGTTACATTCTTGAGACTGATTGTGTCCTTTGTTTATAAGTTACCATGCCAAGACTAAACATGTTACCTCATAAATTATACCCCCTTATCATATAGCATGGTAAGCGCATTGTAAGTAGTTACAGAAAAAAAAATTTGTACCCATGGTCAGCTTCAGACATCTGGCTGAACATTCTTTGCTTTGCTTCTTTTGGACTAAAGATAAGTACCCTTTGGTGTAATCATTGTATATTTCTAAGTTATAGTCACACTAATACGAGGTCTCATGTTTATAATGGTCTTTCACTTTTCAAATATGTATTGTAGCTTCCATTATATAGTGATTCTAGGTTTCAAACTAGCTCCAGAAGAATTTCTAGTAATTAGGCTTTATTTACTAATAGATTGATGCTGGACTAAACTAAGGGAGTAGATGACATGCAAAAATGCACAATCAACAAGCGGATGTAATGCAAACCCAACTAATCCTAGATGGACACATAACTAACCTAGCAAAAGAACAATGTCAGAGATTGCAATAGTTAAAGAGGATATTGGTTGAAGTATTTGAACCTAAGGGGTGGATTTGGACATGCCAATTGTAATAAACTCTAGTCGCAGTTTGGGACTGAAACCCTTTCATTTGACCTTCCAAATAGGTCTGGACTCTGGACAGCAGATCGTGCAAGGTACCAAGGTTATCTCAGTATTGAGATCCTTTGACAATGATTGGATCTAGATTATAAGTTGAACAGGTGAAAAATTAAAAGCAGATCAGGACTTCTCTACATGCACTAGGGTTGTTTTAGGGTCAGATCTAATCAGATTCAGCAGTGCCAGCAGGTCATGGCTATTGCTGAAAAGGACAGTAGATGATGTTGTTGGCATTGTTGCTGCAGAAGAATAAGTCAGATTATGGCTGAAATTAGGCTACAATTGTTGACATATGTGGGGCTGATGGTGGTTACGACAATCAAGAGGGAAAGGACAGGAGATAAGAATTCCAGTTAGGGTTAATTGGCCTCAAACCAATCAGTATGGTTTCAGACCATTGAAATGCAAATCACATGGAAGTTATGGAACCATTATCAAACAAGAATTTTCTTTTGTTTTCATCAAGAAGGCTGCCTCCTTAGGCTTTGAGATGACAAGATACATAGGAAACTCAAAAGTGTTTTATGTATATATAATGAATCTGGACGCATGTGTAGTCCACATGTATACCAAATTATAAAACATAAAATAAATCAACTAGAGAAAAGCACATGCAAACTATAGCCTCTTTATGCGAAGTACCCCTTGAGTACACGCATTTAAAATCACGATCACAGACAATCTCCAGGACCAATAGTCTGTTTCAATAGGTTTTGATATATAATCACCACTAGTCATAATATGGCGTGTTGGGATTATACTTATCGTCTAACATAAACTTGCAGCCTCTCATGGCTACATAGTTAAGTCAAAATCTTCATCACGTAGGCTTTATGGACTCCCACTAGATTAAACTAGAAGGTGTGATCTCCCCCACATCTAATTATCTTCTGCCCGACATCATTGATGATGTTCATGTTATTTTTTTTTCCCCCTTCTGCAGTGCTCTACCCAATGCATTATATGTGTCATGGCACTTAGCATCCGTGGGTACCTGCAAAGTGCCATCATGCTACAACAAAAATGTCAATTAGAGGCAGCCAAAGAGTGCCTCTCTATTTGGGGTCACAATAAATATTAGTGATATTGCGACAATTTATTCTATAGTGTTGCAATAGATATCTCCTTATATATTATGTGTGTGTGTGTGTGTGTAGAGAGAGAGAGAGGGTACCCACTTGATTTATTTTTATTGGATGAAATCTCCAAAGTATTGTGCGAAAAATTACTTGGCACAGATGGCCAACTTCTTTACCAAGATCCAAAGGCTTAATCTTTTCCTTTGTTTCATAATTTTTCTTCATTTCTTTTTATTTTTACTTTTTTTTTTTGGGGTGGTGGTATTGCGCTGGTACTTCTGAATTGTGTATTGTACATATAAGATGGACAATTGTGTGGCATTCTAACTTGTTGCTTTGTGTAGTTTATATCTATTAGGTTTAAGTTCGAAGGATGAGCTTCTTGAGCATCTTGTTTGACTTTTAGGAAACCCCCATTTTGAACTAGAGCATAATTGCCAACTGCTAATGTCCTTTTCTCAGTTTCCGTGCTTCTTTCCTATTAGGTAAAAGAAAGACTTCTTCATGTAGAAATTCCTAAAGATATCTCCTCGAATATTTTTACAATATTATGTATTTTTCATACATAATTCATGTTACTATATAATAAGTTTGGATATTAGAGATCTAACAGTATTGGAGCCTCATAATCTTTTTCATAATTAATAAAGGTGTAGTCCTTTGTAGCGTAACAAGGTATCAGAACCCTATAGTTTTTTAATCAAGTCTCCGTCACCACCCAATGTGCCTCTTCATCTTTCTTCTTTCAATCCTTCTTTCTTCTCCCTTTTCTTTTTTTTTCCCCCGCAAGCTCATCTTACCCCCAAAAAAAAAAAAATTGGTTACTGTTCATCGGTAGTTTTAATCTTTCTTTCCAATTTTTTCTTTTACCAGGATAGCATACAGTAGAAGATAAAGACACTAGAAATCTAGTGATCCAGCGACTAATATTGATATGGTCGTGTATCGGTGTATCTAATTCAGAGTTTACTGATTTAAGAGTCGATTCCTATATTTTTTAGAACCACTTCAACTGAGTTTAAGGATCTCTTCCTCTTCTACTGTGGTTATATGAAAACTCCTTTTCTACTGAGCTTAGGGATCTCTGAAATTCTAACTCAATCCAAAAAGATGAATATCTGACTTTTAGTGCAATCACCGCGTAAATGTACGGTTCATTCTTCGATTCGAATCAGATTTGGCTATGGTTTGGTTTGCAACTTCAACACTGGAATCAACATTCAGCGTTTTAGCATCAACATCAACAATTCAATATTTATTTTTAACACTTAAATAGTTTCAATATTTGTTTCTTAGTTTTTTTAGTTTGGTAAACTCTCGATGTTATATCATCGTGAGTTTGGGGGGTGGTTACATATATTAAATATATTTAGATATTAGAGTTCTAATAATATTTGGAGTCTTAGAGTCCTAGTAATATTACAAGTCATAGTTTGAGCGCGGTTTAGTTTGTGGGTCTATACAAAGAGAGGATTTGCTCATGGCTCTATGTAATTATATTTTATAAAAAAATTCAAAATTAATAAAGATGTAACATTTCGTAGTTTAACAATTCATAAGTTTGTGTTCAACTTAAATAATACATCAATATATAATGCACCAGTATACAAGTTCCATCTCAAATTTCACTGCTCTGACATCTTATATGTATTTCAAAGCAATTCAAACATTTCTAAACAGAGGAACATGTGGTGAGTTATTAAATCATGTACTTGTGATGGGGGAGGTCATAAGAACAGCATGCCACAACCAACATAATGAGAAGACCGGGAATTGGAGTGGACATACTTTATACTAAAAGATGGGGTTTATTAGATATACCCCCAAATCTTATTTAGAATTTTACTTCACAAATCATTGATATTGCCAATTTACCCTCCAAATCTTTAGGATCTTAAAAATTTACCCCTCAAGTTAAATTTTGGATAGGATAAGAGTGTTTCTCGGCTATGCCCTTCTCTCTTCTTCATTGTTCTTACATCATCTTGATCTAACCCATATTCTTGTCCCTTTTCTCTCTCCTCTCTCTCTCCCCCCTCCCTTAAACCCAAAAATCTTCCAAAGTTCCTCTTAAATCGCACACTAAATTTTGTTTTTGGAAGTAATAGGATAAGGTTATGGCATGAGTTAGAGTAGGGAGGGTAGATTAGTCATTTGATTCTTAAATAGTAACAGCAGGGGTAAACTTCTAAGACCCAAATGATTTGAGGGGTGAATTGGCAATATCAATGATTTGCGGAGGGGTATCCAAATGATTTGAGGGGTGAATTGGCAATATCAATGATTTGCGGGGTAAATTTCTAAATAGGTAAGATTTGGGGGCATATATCTTAAAAAATCCTAAAAGAAAATAACATAAAAATTAAAAATAAAGAATCTGCACAACCAAATCTCAACCCAATGCAGATTCCTAACCTTATCTTACCTATACCCTTTTGTATCATGTGCCCATGGAAAGTTACTCTTGAGGTGAAGATGAAGAGAAGCCCATACACAATAGAGAGAATTTTGTAGAGATCTTTTATTAAAAATAATCAACTCATACGAGTCATCAATAAAAGTTACAAAATAAGAAAAATCAGACACTTTTTTAACTCGAGTAGGGCCTCAAACATCAGTATGAACATCAAATGAAAAACTACAATGATCAAACATCAGTTTGAACTTCAAATGAAAAACTACAATGATTAAATACCCTAAAAAAGTCATATGATATTTACCAAACTGGCATGACTCACACTGTAATTTAGAGACAAACTTAACAAAAAGAATTAACAATTTAATGAATTTTAAATATGCATGACCTAAACGTAAGTGTCATTGGATAGCAGACTCATCACATGCCAGAGCAGATGCGCCCACTTTAGGTTTATTACCGCATTAAAAATAATATAGATCATCTTTCTCATACTCCTCACCAATCACTTCTTTTATCTGAAGGTCCTAAACAATACATGATGAAAGAGAAAAAAATTATAGAGCACTGAAGAGCTTTGGTCAAATGACTCACAGATACAAAATTAAAAGAAACATGTGAAATATAATTAAGATCAGTGAGTACGAGAGAAAAAGTGAGATTAACAGTGCCAGTACTACATTTGAAACTACCATAAGCAAAAACTATAGAAGGGACGGAAGATGTTATGTGAAAAGTGAAAAAAAAATCGTAGTGTGATTGGTTCGATTGCAATGAGACTTTCGAGAATTATCCTGATCACAACAAAAAACTCGACTTCTAGTACATAAATCATGACCACAAAAAGACATACCACCATGGTCTTGAGAAGTGTTACCACGACCATCCTTATACTCAGCCATAATAGATATACATAGCAATGAAAAGAACACACAAACAGATAGATCGGTAGCAGAAAAGTCTAAAATCAGCAGATATAATTACCAGATGCAATGAACATCACCAATAGAAGAGGACAGAGCAGCATGACATAGAGTTGCCAAGAGTACGATCAGCAATACTCTAGTAGAATAAAACATCACCAGCACCAGTAGCAGTATTCAACAGCTTCGTGTGAGATAGGAGAAGCAGAGAAGAACAATAATACCATTAAGAAGCACTGCTAATGACAGCAAGATCATTCTTGCATAACTTTGACATCGGCAGGGTCATTTGAGATCATGAGAAGCGACGATGACAGCATGCCATGACTATCAGGGGAAAAAAGCATCCCTTAAAAATACTTGATTTTTTGTTTTTAGTTATTTTAAATAATATAGATCAACTTCAACGGAGTGGATCTTATATTTGAAGTCGTAGCATTGAATTTGAGTGGAAATGATTCATGCTCCAATCCTTTCAGAAGTAGCCATGTCTACACACACACACACTCTCTTTAAAAATGGCAAATTTTTATTCTTGTATGGATAGGTTGCATCATGTTTTTAAAATTTACGATCTGCCAAGAAATTCAAAGTTCGTTGCCCCATGTCCAATGCCATAACCAAGAGCCACTTCAGACTTCCTGGACATATGGCCAATTTAGGCCTACTGGACACATGTTCCTTTCTCACTAAGTTTTGACTTCACTTTGATTTTAACCCCACCAATTACCAAGCTTTGCAATCAAACAAAATTAAATCGGAGTCCCATGCTAACTTGGAGACGAGGTGAAGCTTGTGAAATGAGGTGGTGCTTCTTTAGGTCAGATATGAGGCGATAATTGGGAATACTAATTATAATGCTTCTACACCTCAGCTCCTCCAATATTGAAAATGTGTGGATCACGGCATCTCTCTCTCTCTCTCTCGATCTCTCTCAAAATGATAGCCAAACCAGTGACCGACATATGTGATGACCTAGCTCCTAACATAGCAGTTGAGTTGGCTCTAAAATTATTATTTTATTAAAATAATAGCAGGCAAATCTGCTTCTCTCGACTCCATCATGTCCTTTCTCTTCAAATAATGTGAAATAGAACCCAAATTTCCTATCAAACCCAAACTCTCAAGCCCCTCTCTCTTTCTCTCCCCCTCGTTACATCCACCGCTTATGGCTACACCTTTATCCTATTCATTGTCGGTAATAGCAAGAAATCTCGACGACGCCCGCTGTGGCCTGGGCCAACATGTCAGCAATAGTATTTATCTTTGATAGATTGGTGGATCTCAATTTCAAAAGGTCTCAATGGTTGTTCTCGTCGGTAGATCTGAGAATCTCGAGAAGGTCGATGATGGCTGATGAACGGCACTCAAAGTTGGTGATAATCGAGAAGATGATGTTTGATCCTATCGTAATTGCAAGAAAATGAATAACAATAAAGGAAGATAAAGAAAAATTAAAGGAAAAATATAAACGATAGGAGAGAAAGAAAAGAGGATGAAGAATATTTAAGATCTTGTTTTTTATTTTCTTTGTAGATCCAATTTCTTGGATCTATTGGAACTTTGTTTATTGTTTCATGTCGATAAGCTGGTTTCAAATGAAATTTTAAAATTTTCTTTTCTTTTAACTTTTCTCCTTCAATTTGTGATATGTTCTTCTCTTTGTAACTCTTGAGATGAATTCAACTCTTTCAAATGAGAAATGATTATCAATCAAATTGGGAAACACAAAGTTGCTTGAAACTCTGCTCCGAGACCGTCGGAGGCCATCGAGCATAGAGTTGTTTATCTCCTCGATTGAGTTTGTGAGCCTTGATTTGGACTTGTAGTTTTGGGTTTCAAGAGGTGAATGTCCGTAACTTGAAGAGGCAAGGAAGGACTTTACAGGGAGAGGGGGAGAGAGAGGCTTTGAGAGTTTAGGTTTGAGAGGAAGGTTGGGAAGGGAGGAGAGAGAGAAGCTTGAGAGTATGGGTTTGAGAGAAAGCTTGAGTTCTGTTTCAAAATGTTGGAAGAGGTAGGAAGAGCTGCGGAGGACTCAAGAGAGAGAAGGTATGCCAGCTATTTTTTAATAAAATAATAATTTTAGATCCAACCCAGCTGCCATGTCAGGTAGCCAGGTCATGTAGTCTGCTGACCACTAGTCTGGCTATCATTTCTCCTCTCTCTCTCAGGTGGGATTAGCAATCTATTTTAAGAGGAAAAAGGATCAACTGAAACCAAAGATTGGATCTTTCTCCCTTATTACGCAAAAGAGAAAATCCATCTCTCCTTCTCTTTCAAATCTGAACTACACTGGATTTTTACAGTATCTTGTTTATCTTTTCATTTTTTGGGGGTATGAACATTATTAATTTTCACCGATCTCATTTGGATTAAGCAAAACCAATGATTTATAGCCGAAACTGGGAAAAACTCCATGGTTTCATATGAAACCTTTCGAACCCGAGTTTTGACCAAAGTTTTGTGTCGTTTGCCTCTGAAAACTGTATGAATTCCTAAAACATATTGGTTTCGGGAAAAACCTTATTCCTTGGTTCTCCCTCATTTTATCCTCATTGAAAGTAACCTCAACTTATTATTTCATGGTGCTCAATAGGAAAAACCTTATTTTATCTTATCTCTTAGTGTGATGTCACTCATCCATATCAATATTTTCATTTCTACTATACTCATTTTTTAAGACATGTTTCTTAACTGCCCAACATCCATAGAGCATGTTGGTCTTGTATAGAATTATTCCTTCAATTCCATGAGTATTCTATGATCACATAAAACCCTAAAAGCACTCATCCCCTTAAATCATCTCATGTTGATCTGTGAACCACATCTTCAATCTCACTATCTTGTTGAATGATTGATCCAAAATAGCAAAGTTGGACCCTTCAAAGGTATTTATTGACTACCACCACCATGTATTTTACGCTCATTCCTTCTCACAAATTTACTAAAGTTACGTTCTACATATTCCATTTTGTTCTACGAATTCTAGAACTTACAGATTTAAAGCTTCTCTCCACCTTTCTACTTTGGAACTTATTCCTTAGTCTCATCAACAAATAATACACAGCTAACAACATGCACCAATGAACTCTGCTATGTATTATAGTTTTCCAACAATTACTAAATATACAGACAAATTTAAACTAATAATCATAATGTATTCTATTTAAATTGTATGTGCATTTTGGAATGTTCCCCATCATGGTTCCTACCCCAATCCTGCAGTGAACATGAAGCTGGCAAACATTTTAAATTTGTTCATAAAAGGTATATCCTATAACCAGGTAAGTTACATAAACAAATTGATCCGTAGCACGCTACCTGCAACTCAATTAGGCCACTCCGGCTGAAGCAACGTTTAAAAAGTGATTAAACTAGAGCCACAACAAGTGGAACAATGTGCTCGTGATGGATTTGCAAAGTTAGCCAAACAATCTGAAGAATAATCATGTAAGTGCAAGTTCAGCCTAGATTGCTCAAGGAGTAGTGATGTAAAACCGGAGGATCACCAATCACCTTCAAATTAAAAATTGAGAACAAGAGTTTTGACAAGAAAAGAGAAGAGAAAAAAGGTTTAAAGATAAGAACCGGATAGATTTGGGCTTCGCACCCCTTGCACTACGGGTTTCACACCCCTTACGCCATGGGCTTCACATCCCAATCTCAAGAACTCAAGAGCTCTAAAATTTTAAACTGGAAAATTTTCATTTAATCATTGTCTAATAATAAAAAAGTCTAATGTCTATTTATAGGCTTTACAAAATGTCTAGTTCTCGACATAATCGATGTGATACTAAACTCAAAAATAGACTAAGACATAAAAGTAACTAGAAACTGGGGTGATGTCCTCATCATTTCCTCCGGGATGGAAGGAACTCGACGCTGTCGAGTAAGCATCCCCCATGAAGCATCTCAATTGGGCCATGGTAGTTGTGACAGCAGCACTAGCGCATCACATCGAGACTAAGGTGATGGAGGTGGAATTGGTGCCCATGACAGACCGATTGTAGTCGATAGTAACTCGAACAAGATACCTGCAACATAGCAAGGCAACTCAGCTTCACTGAAAACTAACCCACAAATTAAGACACCGATCTCTTGTGAACCTGCATTCTATAGAAAGTTCTGCAATGGGTCGTACAAATCAAGCGATCTCAAGAAAAGTGAGTCCATCATATCTTCCAAAGGTGATACTAACTCCAAAATAGGCTCTGCTGGAAGATCTATAAAGGTCTCATTAGAGAGCTCTTCAATTTATGTGGACCGCGAGAAAATCTCTTCTTGCATTGGTACAAACTAAGCAACAACTTCTAGCCCTGACTCTGACTTATCATCAACTTCTATCTCTGGTTTTAACCTTCAACAACCTATGTCGCCTTACTTTCTAGAATCTTCACCATGCCAATTAGGATCTTCTTACATTCAGCAATCAAATCATTGAATTGTGGCCTTTCGAGGTGTGGAGCAAACCGATATGAAGAATATCTTGTAAGATAAACTATTCTCGACAGTCGATGTGGATATCTTCCCACCACCAATAAACTTCTCCAGCCAGCTTCAATTGGGCATAGTGGCACTTCTGCTCGAGTGTCAAAGAGAAATAACTAAAAAAATCTTCAAGATGATTTTCTCACTTTTCATACTCATCATGATCATTAGAACCCCGAAAATATGAGAGAGATGTATACATGGCCCTTTCAACTTTCTTTTCATCACCATCAGTATATATGTATTTACCACAAAAGTAAAACATCATGAATAAAATTCAGTGTATAAAAATCAGAGGTTACCCAAGAATCTCAATAGCTCGATCTGGACTCAAATGGGGCTGAAAATGTGGCCTGAAAAGCTATTTCTGTTGTAGGGACAGTACCGGCACCAAACACAGGCTTGTGAAGGTTGGATCTGTTGCTCAAGTATTATGGTTCTCTTCAGTAGCTCCGGAGCTCAGTCACGAACCCAATGCTTCGAACAGAGCTCGAAATGGACTCCAAACGGTGAGAAACGGGCTCCGGACTAAGGTTGTGCTGGCTGCTGGAACACTACAGCTCAGCAAGGCTCAGTGATCCGCTGACGTAAGCCTAGAGTTGCTGACGTCAGCGCGGCTCCGGCTCAGCTCGAGGTCGGCTCTGCAAGCCAATGACATCAACGGTGGAACCAAGACGTCAGTCGGCTCGTGAACAGTGAACAGGTTTTTTCTATTTTCTTTCTTTTTATCTTTTTATCTTTTTTTACGATCTAGATCTAGGGTTTGAACAAGATCTAGGGTTTGGAGGAGATGAAAATAGAAAAGAAAATATTGAAGGAGATTAAATCAAGAGCTCGATACCAAATTAATGTAAAACGGGAGGATCGCAATCAACTTCAAATTAAAAATTGAAAACTAGAATTCTGACAAGAAAATAGAAAAGAAAATTTAGAGTTTAAGATAAGAACCAGATAGATTTGGGCTCGCACCCCAATCTCAAGAACTCAAAAACTCTGAAATTTTAAACTTAAAAATTTTTGTTTAATCATTATCTAATAATAAAAGAAGTTTGATGCCTATTTATAAGCTTTACAAAAAGTCTAGTTCTCTAATATAACCGATGTGGTACTAAAATACAATAACTCAAAGAACTCCTTGCACCACGGACTTCACACCCCAATCTCAAGAACTCAAAAGCTCTGAAATTTTAAACTGAAAAATTTTTGTTTAATCATTATCTAATAATAAAAGAAGTTTGATGCCTATTTATAGGCTTTACAAAAAGTCTAGTTCTCTAATATCACCGATGTGGTACTAAAACACAATAAAAGAAAACACTAAATTCAAAATAGACTAAGGCATAAAAACAACTAGAAACTGGTGCGATGTCCTCATCATTTAGCCTACTCAAGTAATATCTAACATGACCTCTTTCACATTAGAAGCCTTGGTAATAGCAGTTAGCTTTCTAAATACAAAATAAGCATATTTTTTTCATCAGTTAATTAATCAGTCATTTTGAATATCATAAAATGCTGATTTTTTTTTCTTTTCCTAAGTTTATGGGTCTATTGTCTACCTGCATTCATGTGAAAAAATTGCCATCAAATTAAAGAATACATTTAAATCTTCAGAATAGCAATTAGCAAAAGAGATGGAAATGAAAATAGACCATGTGACTATAACGAAACATTTAAACTAACAAAAGAAGCATATATAGATGATCGACATAAAAATTTCACCTGAATAATGAAGTGCTCTTGTTGCACGGGCTTCTGGAAATCCCATGGACTCAAGTTCCCTGAGCAGCTTCTTATCAACCTCCGGGACAGCCATCTCTAAAAGCATAAAGAGAAAAGTTATATTACTTGAATAAGCATATGTCAAGCAGAAGAGAAGATAAAGAAATATCCTGTCAAGAAGTTCTTGTCCATTGGGAAAACCATATCTATAAATAGAAAGGAATTCTATGTACATGTCCATATGTCAAAGGAACAATCATGACAAAGAAACTGTTCTCTCAGGACATTTTATTTAACCATTCACTGAAACTATTCGTGACAACTTAGGATTTTTAGTAATAACAAAAGTAAATGGGTTGGTATTCGACACACTCCCACTTCTAATTGAATCAATATTAGTCATGCATTATGTAGCACAAATACTTCTTTCATGAAATCATACCAGTGTCTGAGACCGACACTTTCTTGTAAGCTTCTCAAATGTCTTTGTTATATACTATATTTTTAATTTAGGACAATGAAATACATTGAGCTACTTATAGAGAGTTGAAGAACCAAAGCCTATTCCTTCTGCAAAGCCATAAGAATGTAGATAGGTTAAAATTTAGGATATATGTAATCATTGATTGTTATTATATTATCACAAATAGAGTCACGTGTCTAGAGCGTAGTTAAGCAATTCCTCTTGCCTTAATGATATAAAAAAAATGTGATTTTTTAAAATTACATCCCCAAAGAGACATGAGGCTGTTTAGTTTCCCTACAACGAGTCTCAATTCTCACGATTCTTTCATAATAATCTAATTTCACAAGTAGAGGGAAACCTATGGATCGTTAAAACCCTCAACTACAACTCTAGATACGACAAAATAAACGAAAATTGCGGCAAAGAGAAGCACAAATCAGGGAGAGAAGTCAGGAGGGCTTCAAGAAAACTTTTGCTTACAGTTTGCGATCTAGGGTTTGACGATGGCCTTGGCGGGTTCGGAGAACTCTGCTCAAAATTCTGGTTCGGTGCCCTTAAGAAGGGCTCCGCTCTACAGTATTCGCATCTCCTCGGCCTCGGTGAGAGCCTCGTCATTGAAGGAAGCAAGGAAGCAAGCTAGCTAGAGAAAAGGGAGAATGGAAGATTGGAGAGAGATTCTCGAAGAATGTGTAACGCTTTTTCTTGATTTTGTGCCACTCTTTTTCTGTGCTGATGCCTTTCGTTTGCTCTGGTTTTCCTTGCTGGCCCCCTGCTGATCCCTTCTGAACTCTGGAGCTTTGAGAAATGGACAATTTTTGAATTAAGCCCTCATTTTAAAAACAATTTTAAAAAGGAGACTCAATCACCTCAGACACGTCATGTCGGCGCCACATTAACTAAAGTAGGGGTGGCCAACGGGACGAATCGGGTTGATTCGTCCCGTCTGGCCAACGAATCCATGACGAGACGGGTTGGACCCGTCTCGTCACGAATCTAAACGAGACGAATCAAGAATCGGGGTAACGAATCGGGTCTCTGACCCGATTCGTTACCCGGATTCGCCGAGACGGGTTAGACCCGTCTCGCCTTTTATTATTATTTTATTTTTAAAAATTTCAAAATTTCCATGATAGGTAATTTTTTAAGTTTTTGAGGGTTTAAAAAAAATAAAAACATAAAATAGGGGTCCGAAACTAATTTTCCCCTCTCACATATATAATAATATAGGACTTAAAAAAAAAAAGAAAGAAAGAAGAGGGGTCGGGGAAAATTTTCCCCGACCCGATTCGTCCCGTGATTCGTCACGGGACGAATCTGACCCGTCCCGTTTAAACGGGACGGGTCAACTCGGGTTGACCCGCCCCTAAACGGGGCGGGTCCGGGTTGACCCGCAACCCGCCCTGTGCGACTCAAACGGGTCGCACAGGGCGGGGCGGGGCGGGTCGAAACGGGTCGACCCGCCCCGCTGGCCATCCCTAAACTAAAGATCGGCTCTATCATCAGATGATGTGTCTGATTCGTTTTAAAAAGAACTTCGGGATTGATAATCCTGATGAAAAAATATTATTTTTTTGACTTTTAGCAAATTCCAGAGTGGACAACCCCGGAGTTTAAAGACTTGGAAAAATAAACAAAGTGTGATTATTTACAAGCTTGTATTTTTTTTTTTTTGGTTGAGAGAACTCCGGCCTTGCCAAGGCCAAAGCTCTCATTGTGAGTTTTTTTTTTTTTTTTTTGGTCTCTAAGAGAGCTCTTATTTACGAGCTTCTTATTTACAAGCTTGTAATTTTTATTTTTGGGTCTAATACAACTCCAGCCTTACAGCCTTCCCAAGGACAGAGTTCTCACAAGTTTTTTTTTTTTTTTTGGGTTCTAAGAGAACTCCCGCTCTCACACACATTTTATTTTTTCGGGTGTTTGAACTCCAGAGTTGTCAACCCTAGTGGTTGTTAAAAAGTTAAAAAAATAATATTTTTTCTTCAGAATTGTCAACCCTGGAGTTTTTTAAAACATACAGTTCCAGCGAGATACGTCACGTTGGCACTGCGAGTCGATTGTTAGCCGACATGGCGCCGACGTGACGTGTCAGAGGTCGGCTTTGCTAATTATTTTTTAGGAGACTCTGTTTGTAAAATTATTTTAAAAATGGTGGCTTATTCAAAGATTGTCCCTAAGAAATTTTCACCATCAGTGCTGATATATTGCAGTGTAGTCTCCAGAGAGAGAGAGAGAAAAGAGAGCAGAAGAGATGATGGGGTTGTATCAGGTCGGGTCAAATATGTAGAGAGAGAGGAGATGAAAGCTTGTGGAATCCAACTTGAATTAGGACTTCGTTTTTGAAAAGGAGTCGGATACAATTGGAGTTTCCTAACAGGTGAATTGTTTCTCCTTTTAGGATTTGGACTCCTTTCTTGTTTGGGGTCAAATCAATTGGAGTTTCCTAAACCCCTGAGACTCTGTGGCTATGAGTAGGATTAGAGCCCTAATGTATTGTATCCCACTGAAAATCTCCATTGGAAATTCCTTGAAGAAGGAATAATTTGTAATTGATTGTTGAATCAATAAAAACTCTCTCTCTATTGCCCCGAGGACGTAGGCACGTTGCCGAACCTCGTTAAATTTGTGAGTTGATTACTTTTCTCTGTTGTTTGCTATTCCTGTTGTAACACCCCGTTCCCGGAATACGTACTTAGTTGCGTATTCGTATTTTTCGATTTACTTCTTGTATTTATTATCCATATGAACGTTTTGTCTTGGATTTGGATTCGTGGACTCGGAGTCAGCCCTAGTCTGAACCGAGGGCCCGATCCTAGAGAATTACTCGATTTGGTCTTTCTACTATTCCGATTTGACCGATTTCAGTTTTGAACATCGTTTTCCAATATTTTAGATTTTCTATGATTTTCTGGAATTTTCCTGAATTAAGTTGGGAATCTTCAAAACCGGTGTCGGCCAGTTTCGTTGACCGATTCCTGGATTTTTAATTTACGAACAGATTGGAATTTCTAATAGTGTCTTTAGACATTATTTCTTAAAATAATATTTTCTATCTAAATACTTTTTCTGAGAATTTTTAGAATTTATCAAAACCCGCCAACCCGGTGTAGACCGAGATTGACGGTGGACTTCAGGATTTTTAATTTGAACATGGCATTGAATTTCTGAAAATTGATTTCACCAAAAAATCATTTTATAATATTTATTATTTTTGAGAATTTTTGGGAAGCTTTCTGGATTACTTTATTTTTGAGGTTTTCCGGAGTTTTTGGTGTTTTCCCAGATACCGGGATTTTGCCTTGATATTCCATTTTGTCTTTTTCCATTTTTTCCTTCCTCAAACGCCGGCTTCACCATCCTTGGATCTTGCATTTAATGCAAAGATCTTCTCTTCACTTCTCCCCACACTTCATTTAATGTGCTGCCACCAACTCCCATCAAGCATCATGCCTTTTTGTCCTTTTGTGAAACGCCACCTTGCTTCTCCCTTGAAACGCCGCATTTATTCCCGCGTTAGGCTAATTTTGGCCTAAACGCCATCTTGCTTTTGTGGGCTGCGTTTGAGTGGGGAGAACAAGTCTCACTTGGCATCCCCAAAGTCAAACTTGCCATTATTGCTCCTTTGCCTATAAATACCCCCTCCCTCTCTCTCCATTCATTTTTCTTCTCTCTCTCTTCTTCCTCTTTGTTTCCAGAGAGCAAAGGCAACAAACGCAACCTTGATGCTCCCTCCTTTGGCCAACTTGTTCTCCACCATTTCCCTTCATCTTCTCCTCCATTTCTTGCAGCAGTGAACCAAGCATCATCACTATCACCATCTCCTTCCTTCTCTGGTAAAGACCGGCCGACTCCTTCGGATTGGGGGCCGTGTTCTTCTTCATCACCTGCATGACTCTGGGGGCCGGCCACTCCTTTTGGATTGGGGCCGAGCTTCTCTTCGTTGGAGACATCGCCGTGGATCTTCCAATAATCGTTCGCGATTATTCCGGTGATCGTTTTGGTGATAGTTAACGACAACTCAACCAAGGACCCATCTCCTTCACTTGTGTTTTTCCCTGCTTCTAGATGGCGTTTTGGACGAGTAACTTCACTCTCCAAGACTTGGATGACTCATAAGAGCCCTTGCATTTTCATATCAGTGAACTCAGCACTTAACAGGATCCTGCTCCCTGATTTGCACTCTGTTAGTCGACTTGACTTGGTCATTAGTCGACTAACTTCCCTTATTAGTCGACTAGCCCTCCTTCCCAGTCGACTAATCCTGTGAAACGCTGCCTTGTTATTTTGAAACGCAACCTTCTAGTCGACTGATCCTTCTCCCTAGTCGACTAACTTTCCTGAGACGCGAATCTTGGAAACGCGAATCTGGGAAACGTGCCTCTTGGAAACGCGGCCTTGTGGGACGCGACCATGTGAGACGCGACCTTGAGAAACGCGCTCTTTCTTGAAACGCGACCTGCTCTTTCATTCCAAATTGGCCAACTCTTTCTGGCAAGACGCGGACCTATGAAACGCGACTTCGTGAGACGCCGTTTTGCGAAACGCAGCATACTAGTCGACTGACCCCCTGCTCCTAGTCGACTAACCCTTCCTGAAACGCAACTCTTTGAAACGCAGCCTTTTCTGGAACGCGACCTATTAGTCGACTACTCCTCCTTTATAGTCGACTAACCCCTTCATAAGTCAACTAACTATTCTCTCTAGTCGACTAATCTTGACTAGTTACTTTGGTTCATTCCTTCCTTGAATATGGACTTAATCCTCGGGACATGTATCATACATTGTTATTCCATGACTTGACACTTAACAAATATCACCTTCCCTTCTCTCTATTTGTTTCCTAACGTGGACCCCATGCCCGCATCCGTATTCATCTTGTGTTAACGCGACGCAGAGCCCTTGTCAGCGTCCGCGTTCTCCTCGCTTCTTGACTTGAACGCAGACCTCGCGTTTGAGGCATCTCTGCGACGCGAACCCCGCGTCTGCTATTCCTGCGTCTGTGATTCCCGCGCATGTTATTCTCGCGACGCTATTCCCGCGTCTGCTATTCTCGCGTCCCACTTTCAAAACTCGCGTTTCCCCTGAACACTCTCTCTCCATGGATTTCTCTCTTTTGAATTTCTCCTCTCTGCCTATTACTCTCTTTAACGCGTTTACGCGTTGATTCCCTGGATTCCGGAGATCGAGGATTTCACTATAATTATTAAAGATTAGGCGAGTAATCTCGCTATCCTCTTGCCTTACTATTTTATTGGTTATGCGAGTGTTCTCGCTTCCTTTGGACCTTCCTACTTTCACCAGTCGACTTGTATTCTTCATGATTTATGCTGTTTGGAACTAACACCTTCTTTGATTGTGTTCCACTATTATTGATATGCTTTTGCTTGATACTTACCATCTACATGCTAATGCCTGTCACCTGTTTATACTACTTGTCATTTTCATATTACTTTTAACACATGTATATCACCTGACAACTGATATGTTATCACCTGACTCCAGACCTGCTACCGCTTGGCAAGACCTCTTGTTATGATATGACTTGCCACCGGATTATTATCAATCTCTTGACATGACTGGTTACCTGTCTAATATCACCATCTTGTCATGCTATCCCTTGACACTCAGCATGATATACTTGACCTGTGATTATCACATTTACGGGAACCCTGCCTTATTATCCTGTACTATGTACAGTGACCCGATATCCTGTATCATGATCAGTGACCTGTTATCCTGTATTATATACAGTGACCTGAACTCCTGAATTCCTGATCATGTCCTGCTCTTGTTATTCCCGTAAATTGATAATTAACCTAATAAATCATAAAAGGAACAACTTACATCGGGTCGGGGGAAACATGCGGCTATCAATATGTGTTCGTGTTTACAGTGGTATTAGGCATGTTGTGCAACTAAAACTTCCGGTCTGACCTGTGGGCCTCCAGGCGACCGAGGGGAGTGCTGGCTCCCTCCTCCTGAATCATGATAAGGGCATACATAAGTCCCTCCTGTTAGCCTTGCGGCAGGTTCCGTCACCAAGCAACGGAACAATCCTGGGCCGTGGTCCCGGGTATGTACGGGACCCACTGTAAACATAGTTCGTTGATACCCCCGCTGGTTTCCAATAACAACCTTGCTTTACTCGGATATGGATCTATGTGTGCTGGGACGCTAGTTCACATAGCTAGATATCAGGGTAAGACGAGTAATAATAAAGTGTCTAATAACCGGCTCTTTAAGTTGTAAGTAGAGGTATGTGGAATGGGACGCATACTGAAGCCTGCAGCTTAAACGGCTATGAATCTGTGATATGCCTTACCATATTTGCTTGTCCTAGATTTTACATCGGAATTCCGGCTTTATGAGTATTATCGTATTAACTGCTCATGCCCTGCTCTATTCCTTGTATCCACCTGCCTCCTGCTTATTATCTTATCATGCCCTGAGTGCAGTCGGATTGTATGTGCTTAGATTATGGTGACATAAGATAAGGGTATATAGATGAGGGTTTCCTTGTTTGGATTATTCCTTCGATGTACTAGTCTTATGGAGCCGTGATCTGAAACCATACGATCAGATTTGCTCGTCCTCGGCTTTATTTGGTTTTATCACTACATGTGCTTACCCTTGCTCGCCACTTGGCTTTTGCTTCACCACTCGCCTGGGGAGTTTCATCTGACTCCCCTGGATTCTCATGTCCAGGTCATGGAGATTGGAACGTGTGGATTCTCCCAGTTGCTGATCAGAGTGGCGCAGCAGTAGCGTGGATCTCCAGCAGACCGTTCAGAGCTCTATTCTTCCAGGCCCCTGTGTCCCTCTCGAGTTTTCCTTTAGTAAACTTGTGAGTGCCTTTTATACTGTTTACTCCTGTATATCTCTTGAAATCTCGCAAATGCGCATATCAGTGATGTAATATTCATGTAATATTGGATCACCTCTGGTGATAACCTTGTAATTGTACTCATATGTTGGAATGTATAATGCACCACTTGCTTCCGTACTCTGATTCTTGCCTGTACTGATGCTTAGCATATATACGTGAGGGTATTTCTGACCTGCGTATATACGTTGCAGTAACGTCTCCGTACCCGCAGGATCGGGGCGTTACAGGTTGGTATCAGAGCTTAGGCTCTCACCTCCTCAGTACGTCCAGATGGCAAATTAATGGTAAAGAAATTTGCAACTGGAATGCATGAGTCTTGGTTATACAATCCAACTACAAGTACAAAGTTATCCATTCTCTTTGATAATCTTATCCTTGAATTCTGAAGTTCTCCCATCCTTTCATACTTCAGTTTCTTGTTATTCTTGGACCAACTCGGACATGAAAAGATGGGGAAATCATAACGGTTCTGGTTCTTCCTAGGGTAACCCTAATGGAGAAAATCTTGATTTAAGACTATCTCTGCAAGATATGATAAGACACGATCAAGTACAGGCGAAGGTCCCGCACCAAGGATCATTGGTTGCACTCCGGGAACAGAAGCCAGGCGACATGTTGGATTTCAGGAAACTACAGCCGGCAATCTTTTCAAGCATGGAGAAGCCCTGGATGCATAGCAGTGGTCAGTAAACCTGATGGGTCTTCTAAGTCAACTTGGGTCCCTGACGAGAACTAGGTGAAAATGATCAATATTCAGTTAGAAGATGTAGCCTAGATGTAGTAGTTGGCGGAAGCAGCGAGACTGGGAAAGCCCAACACTTGGGACTAGTTCTCGAAGGATTTCTATAGGAAGATTCTTCTCTGTAATAGCCTAGGAAGAAATGAAAGAATGATTTATCAAATTGCAGTGGGGAGATTGGATTGTAAATAAGTACACTGCAAAATTCCTAAGGCAAAGTCGGACGGTGTTTTACATGGTGGCCGATAAGGAGAACCGAGCAAGCAATATCTTAAGTGAGAAATGAAGATGAAGAGCAGGATGTTTCTTATCCCCAAGCAGCCCAAGGGGTATTCTCAAGTTCTTTCGACATCATCCGGGAAGTGGAATGGACCCAGAGAAGAAAGATTAGGATGAGTTGCAGATGAAGTTGGTGAAGAGACCCTCTTAATTGATGGAAGTGAAGGCTCAGACAGGCCCTTGGATGCCCTATTAGCTAAGCCATCCCTCCAACCTTGCCCTCAACACATGACATGGGAGTATCATCTGAAGCCGAGCACTTATAACACAACCACCGGAGAGGTCATGAATTATGTCATACACGGGTTCAGAGATTAGTTGAAATGTGACTGACTGTTCAAGGAGACAGAGAACATCACACCAATCAGATCAACTCATCCAGTATCACCGTTGTGAGGAAATCTAAGACCTACTGTCAGAATAACCTCACTTCATCCCCAGCATCCAGCATGGAGTCATATACAAGGGAGACCAAGAACTAGGGCACATGGTGAAGGGAAGCAAACATATGATCTGGCTGAAGGGGAAGAACAGGAAGGATGCTCAATGTCTGAAGGAGGAATCCTTGAAGTACTGACCGTAATTATTATCCCCATTTTAATATGTCCGGGAGTTGGTAAACTTCTCTATATCATATCCTCCTCATTGCACCATCACCAACAATCCTAGTCCGTCCTATCTCTCTCCCTGTTTTACGATTCCTATCTCTCCTATTTTGCTATTCTGATTTTTATAACCTTTATGCCAACTTAAGATATGCGTAGCTAGAGAGGTAATAGCAGGGCAGATGTAGTCACTCTCATTATGTTCTGGCATTTCTCGACTCTGGTATATCGCATTGTCTTATACTGGGCAGATTTTCGGCCTCGCGTTATATTCTTATATTCTGGATACATCATGGAAGACTAGTACATCAAGCAGAGTAGTCGTCACTTATATAGTCAGATAGATTGCATCATTTCATGAGGAGTGTCA
The DNA here is from genome assembly GCA_038442645.1 of Agave tequilana. Classification (NCBI taxonomy): domain Eukaryota; kingdom Viridiplantae; phylum Streptophyta; class Magnoliopsida; order Asparagales; family Asparagaceae; genus Agave; species Agave tequilana. The sequence goes on from JAVJIF010006169.1 coordinate 199,478, forward strand.
GTATATAACAGTAATTCAGAATCAGGACTTCTGGCAGACAGAGTTATGGTATTTTCTATTTTTATTTCTCTAATAGCGATCATGATTTCTTGGACTATGTTCATGGAACTCGGGTATTCTCAGAGCTAATCTGCAGTCAAGTTACTATTTAGAAGACAGAATTCGAGACTCGTTTCTATTCTTGTGATTTCTTGATCATATTCTCAGAGCCAATAACTCCTGGCAGTTTTTATTGATTTGGTGGACCAAAGGTTCCGCTAGCCTCGCTAAGCGAGGGTCGTGTTCTAGTCATCCGTGAACCTAACCAGGTGTGAGTTTCGCTGCACCCTGGTGCTTAGCATTTAGCGTTGTGTTACGCGCTGGCTTCGCCACGTGAGCTACGCCATATGCGAGCCTCGTAGAGCGTTAGCTTCGCGGCACCCTAATGTTTAACACCTGAGCTGTGTTACGCGATGACCTCATCTAGGCTTGGTTTCATCCGTGGCTAGTCCCTTCAGTGCTTAGCACTCTAGCCCATTCTTCGGATTTCTTCTGCCCAGCGCACTTTCATGGATCTGCTGAACAGAGTTTTATCACTGTATCTGAACTATCGCCATGATCCCTGTCAATGGTCCATTCGACGAATCTTGCAGGGCCCAGATTATCTTCTACATGTTCTATCTGCAGTCAGGTTATCATTCAGAAGTCAGTGTTCAGAATTCTCCATGGTTATTCTATATTCTTGGCTATGTCTTTTAAAATTAGTAAGGCCCAGTATACAGAAATTCTTAATTATTAGCCTTCTTGAATTATATTCAGTATTACCAGGATTTTCCTTACCGTGGGTATTCTAGTTTATTCTCGGAGGATTGGTATGTATGCAGCACATCAGCGATTTTACTGCAGAAGGACAACATCTCGCCATGAAAGGTTTTATTATATTATGGACTTCAGCACTACGGAATTATATGGATTTCATCAGCCTTGGTTCACAGTTTGATTTAAGTATTAATGATTATCTCAGCTCACTCTATATTATTCAGAATGGGGTTCTGACAGCGTACTTGCATAAGCAGACATCAGATCAGTATCATTATGGCCTCGTCAGAAGATGCATATAAACGGCAGAAGTGCAGAGGCGCCTCAGTCTTGAGTTAGCCGTTCAGTCGATCTGGGAGAACGGCTCATAGTTATTCATATCTTGATTGGCATAATTCTCATTTCTATCTTTTTGTGTTCATTTCACCCCTTATCGAAATTGCGAGGACGCAATTTTTTGTAAGGTGGATGGAGTGTAACACCCCGTTCCCGGAATACGTACTTAGTTGCGTATTCGTATTTTTCGATTTACTTCTTGTATTTATTATCCATATGAACGTTTTGTCTTGGATTTGGATTCGTGGACTCGGAGTCAGCCCTAGTCTGAACCGAGGGCCCGATCCTAGAGAATTACTCGATTTGGTCTTTCTACTATTCTGATTTGACCGATTTCAGTTTTGAACATCGTTTTCCAATATTTTAGATTTTCTATGATTTTCTGGAATTTTCCTGAATTAAGTTGGGAATCTTCAAAACCGGTGTCGGCCAGTTTCGTTGACCGATTCCTGGATTTTTAATTTACGAACAGATTGGAATTTCTAATAGTGTCTTTAGACATTATTTCTTAAAATAATATTTTCTATCTAAATACTTTTTCTGAGAATTTTCAGAATTTATCAAAACCTGGCCAACCCGGTGTAGACCGAGATTGACGGTGGACTTCAGGATTTTTAATTTGAACATGGCATTGAATTTCTGAAAACTGATTTCACCAAAAAATCATTTTATAATATTTATATTTTTGAGAATTTTTGGGAAGCTTTCTGGATTACTTTATTTTTGAGGTTTTCCGGAGTTTTTGGTGTTTTCCCAGATACCGGGATTTTGCCTTGATATTCCATTTTGTCTTTTTCCATTTTTCCTTCCTCAAACGCCGGCTTCACCATCCTTGGATCTTGCATTTAATGCAAAGATCTTCTCTTCACTTCTCCCCACACTTCATTTAATGTACTGCCACCAACTCCCATCAAGCATCATGCCTTTTTGTCCTTTTGTGAAACGCCACCTTGCTTCTCCCTTGAAACGCCGCATTTATTCCCGCGTTAGGCTAATTTTGGCCTAAACGCCATCTTGCTTTTGTGGGCTGCGTTTGAGTGGGGAGAACAAGTCTCACTTGGCATCCCCAAAGTCAAACTTGCCATTATTGCTCCTTTGCCTATAAATACCCCCTCCCTCTCTCTCCATTCATTTTTCTTCTCTCTCTCTTCTTCCTCTTTGTTTCCAGAGAGCAAAGGCAACAAACGCAGCCTTGATGCTCCCTCCTTTGGCCAACTTGTTCTCCACCATTTCCCTTCATCTTCTCCTCCATTTCTTGCAGCAGTGAACCAAGCATCATCACTATCACCATCTCCTTCCTTCTCTGGTAAAGACCGGCCGACTCCTTCGGATTGGGGGCCGTGTTCTTCTTCATCACCTGCATGACTCTGGGGGCCGGCCACTCCTTTTGGATTGGGGCCGAGCTTCTCTTCGTTGGAGACATCGCCGTGGATCTTCCAATAATCGTTCGCGATTATTCCGGTGATCGTTTTGGTGATAGTTAACGACAACTCAACCAAGGACCCATCTCCTTCACTTGTGTTTTTCCCTGCTTCTAGATGGCGTTTTGGATGAGTAACTTCACTCTCCAAGACTTGGATGACTCATCAGAGCCCTTGCATTTTCATATCAGTGAACTCAGCACTTAACAGGATCCTGCTCCCTGATTTGCACTCTGTTAGTCGACTTGACTTGGTCATTAGTCGACTAACTTTCCTTATTAGTCGACTAGCCCTCCTTCCCAGTCGACTAATCCTGTGAAACGCTGCCTTGTTATTTTGAAACGCAACCTTCTAGTCGACTGATCCTTCTCCCTAGTCGACTAACTTTCCTGAGACGCGAATCTTGGAAACGCGAATCTGGAAACGTGCCTCTTGGAAACGCGGCCTTGTGGGACGCGACCATGTGAGACGCGACCTTGAGAAACGCGCTCTTTCTTGAAACGCGACCTGCTCTTTCATTCCAAATTGGCCAACTCTTTCTGGCAAGACGCGGACCTATGAAACGCGACTTCGTGAGACGCCGTTTTGCGAAACGCAGCATACTAGTCGACTGACCCCCTGCTCCTAGTCGACTAACCCTTCCTGAAACGCAACTCTTTGAAACGCAGCCTTTTCTGGAACGCGACCTATTAGTCGACTACTCCTCCTTTATAGTCGACTAACCCCTTCATAAGTCAACTAACTATTCTCTCTAGTCGACTAATCTTGACTAGTTACTTTGGTTCATTCCTTCCTTGAATATGGACTTAATCCTCGGGACATGTATCATACATTGTTATTCCATGACTTGACACTTAACAAATATCACCTTCCCTTCTCTCTATTTGTTTCCTAACGCGGACCCCATGCCCGCATCCGTATTCATCTTGTGTTAACGCGACGCAGAGCCCTCGTCAGCGTCCGCGTTCTCCTCGCTTCTTGACTTGAACGCAGACCTCGCGTTTGAGGCATCTCTGCGACGCGAACCCCGCGTCTGCTATTCCTGCGTCTGTGATTCCCGCGCATGTTATTCTCGCGACGCTATTCCCGCGTCTGCTATTCTCGCGTCCCACTTTCAAAACTCGCGTTTCCCCTGAACACTCTCTCTCCATGGATTTCTCTCTTTTGAATTTCTCCTCTCTGCCTATTACTCTCTTTAACGCGTTTACGCGTTGATTCCCTGGATTCCGGAGATCGAGGATTTCACTATAATTATTAAAGATTAGGCGAGTAATCTCGCTATCCTCTTGCCTTACTATTTTATTGGTTATGCGAGTGTTCTCGCTTCCTTTGGACCTTCCTACTTTCACCAGTCGACTTGTATTCTTCATGATTTATGCTGTTTGGAACTAACACCTTCTTTGATTGTGTTCCACTATTATTGATATGTTTTTGCTTGATACTTACCATCTACATGCTAATGCCTGTCACCTGTTTATACTACTTGTCATTTTCATATTACTTTTAACACATGTATATCACCTGGCAACTGATATGTTATCACCTGACTCCAGACCTGCTACCGCTTGGCAAGACCTCTTGTTATGATATGACTTGCCACCGGATTATTATCAATCTCTTGACATGACTGGTTACCTGTCTAATATCACCATCTTGTCATGCTATCCCTTGACACTCAGCATGATATACTTGACCTGTGATTATCACATTTACGGGAACCCTGCCTTGTTATCCTGTACTATGTACAGTGACCTGATATCCTGTATCATGATCAGTGACCTGTTATCCTGTATTATATACAGTGACCTGAACTCCTGAATTCCTGATCATGTCCTGCTCTTGTTATTCCCGTAAATTGATAATTAACCTAATAAATCATAAAGGAACAACTTGCATCGGGTCGGGGGAAACATGCGGCTATCAATATGTGTTCGTGTTTACAGTGGTATTAGGCATGTTGTGCAACTAAAACTTCCGGTCTGACCTGTGGGCCTCCAGGCGACCGAGGGGAGTGCTGGCTCCCTCCTCCTGAATCATGATAAGGGCATACATAAGTCCCTCCTGTTAGCCTTGCGGCAGGTTCCGTCACCAAGCAACGGAACAATCCTGGGCCGTGGTCCCGGGTATGTACGGGACCCACTGTAAACATAGTTCGTTGATACCCCCACTGGTTTCCAATAACAACCTTGCTTTACTCGGATATGGATCTATGTGTGCTGGGACGCTAGTTCACATAGCTAGATATCAGGGTAAGACGAGTAATAATAAAGTGTCTAATAACCGGCTCTTTAAGTTGTAAGTAGAGGTATGTGGAATGGGACGCATACTGAAGCCTGCAGCTTAAACGGCTATGAATCTGTGATATGCCTTACCATATTTGCTTGTCCTAGATTTTACATCGGAATTCCGGCTTTATGAGTATTATCGTATTAACTGCTCATGCCCTGCTCTATTCCTTGTATCCACCTGCCTCCTGCTTATTATCTTATCATGCCCTGAGTGCAGTCGGATTGTATGTGCTTAGATTATGGTGACATAAGATAAGGGTATATAGATGAGGGTTTCCTTGTTTGGATTATTCCTTCGATGTACTAGTCTTATGGAGCCGTGATCTGAAACCATACGATCAGATTTGCTCGTCCTCGGCTTTATTTGGTTTTATCACTACATGTGCTTACCCTTGCTCGCCACTTGGCTTTTGCTTCACCACTCGCCTGGGGAGTTTCATCTGACTCCCCTGGATTCTCATGTCCAGGTCATGGAGATTGGAACGTGTGGATTCTCCCAGTTGCTGATCAGAGTGGCGCAGCAGTAGCGTGGATCTCCAGCAGACCGTTCAGAGCTCTATTCTTCCAGGCCCCCTGTGTGCCTCTCGAGTTTTCCTTTAGTAAACTCGTGAGTGCCTTTTATACTGTTTACTCCTGTATATCTCTTGAAATCTCGCAAATGCGCATATCAGTGATGTAATATTCATGTAATATTGGATCACCTCTGGTGATAACCTTGTAATTGTACTCATATGTTGGAATGTATAATGCACCACTTGCTTCCGTACTCTGATTCTTGCCTGTACTGATGCTTAGCATATATACGTGAGGGTATTTCTGACCTGCGTATATACGTTGCAGTAACGTCTCCGTACCCGCAGGATCGGGGCGTTACACCTGTCATGTTGGTTGTTTCTCCGGCTACATCGAGTCTCCGTCAGGTGGGTGGATTCCTCAAGGGTGGTTGTTGTGTTCCCCGCCGCCAGCGCAGCGCGCGGGCACAACAAGTGGTATCAGAGACATGCTCCGAACTTAGTCGTGTGTGTGGGTGATGCTCGACGATGTAGATCCCCCAATGGCGCAAATGTGCAATGGGCCTGCCCACCCCACTGGCGCAAAAAAAAGGCTTAATAGGCCCCTGTGAAGCTAATGTTGGGCTCTCGAGAAATTTGGCAGTGGTGCTCCTTTACAATGGGCGTGCCGGCTACCACACGGTGTAGAGGAGTGACCGACTGCAGTGCTTCACATAAGGCGTGTCGTAGCCTCACGCAGTGAAGAGTTAGATCTCGATGGAGCATTTGATCTTCCAGTGTGAAGATAATTGAGCTTACAGGGAGACTCTTTGTTCGAGGGGGATTGTTGGGATTTGGATCGAACAAATGTCCCACATCGGCTAGACGTGGGGATGGTGTTGAGAATATAAGGATTTGGGCAACTCCACCTAAAAGGTTGGTCTTTTGGGATAGTGCCCCAAGTCCTTCAAGTGGTATCAGAACATCCCAAGTTCGATGTGGGATCATCTGTTGATTCAAGGGCATCAGTTGCTGTTTGGCGGAGATCGTGTGTCGGTCTCAAAATGATGTTGGGACTGTTTGTGGGATCGTGTGTCGATCTCGAAACATCGTGTAGATTGCTCGAGGAATCAATTTGGAGGAGTAGATTGCTTCGGAAACTCTTCAAGGGTTTCGTGTGGAGGCAAAGATCCTATCTTTATCTAGTTTATTTTATCTAACTCCATTTGTTTCCGCATTGGTTTGAGGAATCAGTTGAGAAGATGGCTGGAGAAAGTACATCGGTGAGATCCATGAATCCACATCCAAGGATTGATGTGGTGAAGTTCAACGGCACGAACAGCTTTGGTATGTGGAGGTGTGAGGTTACGGATGCGCTGACGGCATCAAACCTCGAAGACACTCTACGGTTGGAGAAGAAGCGCGCATCAACGACAGAAGAAGATTGGGACAAGATGAACCGTTCGGCGGTGGCTTGATCAGGTCTTGTCTCACACAAGACATCAAGTATCTGGTGTTGCATGAGACATCTGCTAGGCAGCTGTGGGAGATCCTGGAGAAGAAGTATCTGACGAAGAGCATAGAATCGTGATTGCAGTTGAAGAGTAAGCTCTATGGGTTTCAGATGCAAAGAGGATGCTCCGTTAATGAACACTTGAATCGCTACACGAAGTCTCTTATAGATCTAGTTAATGTGGATGTGGAGACTAGTGAAGAGGATAAGGCTGTAATTCTTTTGAACTCTCTTCCTAGGAAAGAGTATGAGACCTTTACTCTACCATATGAAGAATTTGCACTAGTTAATATGAAAATGTTTTAAAAACTAGTACGGAATCCTTCAAGCAAGGAATAAAGCAAAAATGTCAATTAATCTCAATATTCCTTTAAATCATCACACATTTTTATTAAAAACAAAATTTATATTTCAAGATATATGTATGTTTTGAGAACACAATAAGTATACATACATATCTCTTAAACACAATTGAGTCCATATAAATAGATTTGCATTAAAGGCAAATGACTCAAGAGGTATACATATATATCTTAAAGTTTGGCAAAATACACATATACATGAAATGAAAACACATGATCATAAATCAAATCCAAAAAGTGGGAATACAAGTTTAAAAATGTATGTATCATCAAAACCAAGCAATACAAGCACATTTCATGGGTTCAAATAAGCGTTCAAGCATAAATATAAATAGATTTATTTGTGGCCCACGATATGTACAAGTATAAATCCTAGTGTTGACAAAACTAACATATAAACTAATATTCAAATCATGAAGCATCAAATTTTGAGAAAAATAGAATCATGTGTCAATCTCAAAAATTATTTGAAGAATAAATAACTAGTATAAATTGTTTTTGAAAAACTAGTTAAAGATCCTTCAAATATATCAAATCTTATGTTTTTCATAAACATAACTAGATACACAAAAATTTAAGCACTCATGGTCTATAAGGCTCAAAATGATTTTAACAAAAGTGTGAGTGTTAAACGATCATGTAAATAGCATTTTTATGAAAATAGTCAATGAAGCTCAAAAAGATCATAAGTCACATATTTTTTTTAAAAAAAATCATTTTTCATTAAAACACTAATCTTCATGGTATATGTATGATTAATCCAATCCTAACAATACACATACATATCCCAAATATAAAAGAGTCTATCAAATGTATTTGCATGAAGGCAAGAGACTCACGGGTATACATGTATATTTATTAGATTTGAATTAAAAATACATATACATGAAGTAAAGCATAAAGTAGGTAAAACATGTATAAAGAGAATCATCAAAACTAGTCTATACATATGCATATAGTGGATACAAATGAGCATGAAGTTCAATCATATATGAATCAATTGTAATTCACTATTTGTACATTTATACATGCAAGTTTTGATAAAATCTACATTTAAACTAGTTCATACCACATGAAGCACAATAAATCATAAAACATGAACATGCTATGAATATTATGAATGAATAAGCATGAACATAAAAAGTAGGAGTTTAGAGATTGTTACCAACTCTAAAGCTCCAAAAATGTTGGCCTTTCCACCAAAACTCCTTGATAGCGATGCATCCCAAAGTATGTCCATCATGTCCAGATGCATCTACTACCAAGGCACCAATCCTCTCACGTCTTGTGAGAGCCCTCACCTACATCAGAAACATGGGGTGGGGTTTTGGTACCCATATTTTCTTGGGTCCTTTGGGGTTAGTACTATAAGGAACCCAAATATTTTTATAATTAGCAAAATTTAGAGAATTAATATTATCATAACAAAACTTTGCTAAATGGCCTTTGCGGCCACAATGTGTACATATGTACACCTTAGTATGCTTATGTGTGTGGGTGTGAGCATGATGTGCATCATAAGCATGATATGGATGTGCATGAACATGTGGAGTTTGTTTCTTAGAAAATATTGACTCCAACGTAGAATGATTAAAAGCACAAGAGTTCAAAGTTGAACTCAAACCATCCATTTTATTTTTCAAATCTTTAATCTCATTAGTGGTGGCATGAAAAGCATGATGAGATAAAGAATCATTTTTCTTTTTCTTTTGTGAAACAAAATCTTTTTCTTTTTCACAAAATTTTCTTTTTAAAGACTTGTTTTCTTGAAAAACGACTTCCTTTTGTTTTTCCACCAAAATGATTTTATCTTTCAAAATAGTGTTCCCTTCACATAAATTATTTAATTTAGACATGAGGGAAACATTTTCATTTTTCAAAACTTCATTTTCTTTTTCTAAGCATGCCATTTTATTTTCTAATGTATCTTTTTCATTAAGCATGGCATCAAAATTCTTTTTCAAATTTTTATTTTCCTTTTTAATCATGTCATATTTTTCAAGCAATAGATGACAAAAAGTAGATAGCTCATCATATGACATGTCTTCATCATCGGATTCGGTGTTTACCTCAAGGGGGTTATCCCCTTAGACCATATAGCACACGTTGGAGGTGTCGCTTCCAACGTCCGAATCACTCCCGGCATAATATAGATCTTTTTCGCCAAGAGAGGTGATGATGTTCCAAGCTACAAAAGTCGAATCAATGTTAGATACCCTAGATAAATAATCATCATTTAGGGTTGACTTGATAGCATGAAGGGCTTTTGCATTAGCCTCAAAATTCTTACCATTTGAACAATATGAATCATTAGATATGGCAAGATATACATGGATGCCTAAGGCCTTGAGGTACAGGGACATCTTAACCTTCCAAATTTGGATGTTAAGAATGTCAAAGGTGGGTGGTGACATGAAATCCATAGTGTGTGTACAAAAATAGTGATTAGCCTAAAATGAGGATCTTTAACTCTAGGTTGTAAGACCCAAATCAGAGTACCAAGCTCTGATACCAATTGTAAGTTCACCTAGAGGGGGGTGAATAGGTGATGGCTAATCTAATGGTCACTTAATGCCTAATAATGCGGAAGCTAAAACAATTATGACCTAATTAAATCTTTTACACTAAACACCACGTATAACCAAAGAGTGTTGCCGAATTTCCCGTGAAGGGCTCTGGACAAACTCCTCTAGATTCCCCTTGAATGGGTTGAGGTGCCGCGTTGGCTCTCTTGGTTGAATACAAGTGTTAGTCAACAATCCCACGCAAGTATATCAATTAAGCACAAATGAATATATCAAGCATATAAAGATAGATAATAATTGAATGTAAGATATAAACAAGGAGAGAGAGAGAAATGGTAATCGCAAACACAAGGGATTGTTTCGAGGTTCGAGCACACTTGCTCTACATCCCCGCCTTCGATACACGAAGGATTTCCACTATGCAAGTGTAAGATCACCTAGAGGGGGGGTGAAAGGTGATGGCTAATCTAATGGTCACTTATGAACAAATAATACGGAATTAAAACTAAGTTGACCAAATTAAACTTCTTTTAATTGAACACTTATGTATAACACAAGAGTGTTGCCGAATTCCCCTTGCGAGGCTCTGGACAAACTCCTCTAGATTCCCCTTGAATGGGTGAGGTGCCGCGTTGGCTCTCTTGGTTGAATACTAGTGTTAATAACAATCCCAAGCAAGTATAGCAAATATGAGCACAAAGGTATATCATGCATATAAGAGATAAAGACTATAAAGTAATGCAAGATATAAGTGAGACAAAAAGAGTAAGAGAGCAAGAATGAGCAATCGCAAACACAAAGGGTTTGTTTCGAGGTTCGAGCACACTTGCTCTACATCCCCGCCTTCGACACACGAAGGATTTCCACTATGCACGATCCAACCGGATCTCTCCTTGGTGCCGCAACACCTACAAGCCCTCGGACTCCCAAAGTCCCTTACACACCACAAGCCCACCGGCTCGTCGAGGCCGCACCTCGTACAACAAGTCCGCACCCGAACTCAAAACACCGCGAGCACACTTGCCCGCTTTCTCAAATACAAAGAAGGATCTTGGTGATCTAAACACTTGATCACCTAACAAAACTCTCACTACAACACTCCTATAGGATAGATATAACTATGGATGCTCAAGTGTAGTGTGAGAAATCAAGGAAAGAACTTTGATGGAAAACTCAAGAAATCACAATAAACACTCTCTTGATAAAATCCCTTTTGATAGGAAATATTGGCACTCTATTTTGTGGAGAAAACTCTGCTAAAAGAATGGAAATAACTGGACAAAAGCTCTCCTAAAATCTTAGCTTCAAACAATGACAAAACCCCCTTTTATAGAGGCCAGAAAAATCTGACCGTTGGGCTCTGTCAGAGCTGCCGGTCGACCGGTCCGGTCGACCGCCAACGGTCAAGAATCCGACCGTTGGAGCCTCCGGTCGACCGGCCCGGTCGACCGCGCACCTGGAGCAGAGAATTACTTCTCTGTCGGTCGACCGGTGCGGTCGACCGGAATTTCCAAAGAGCAGACTCTCTGAAGCGGTCGACCGGCACGGTCGACCGTTCTCCAGTGCACACAGGCGTGCACGTCTGTGCACGTCCGGTCGACCGACCCGGTCGACCGGCCACTGTCAGTTCTGAAAAATCAGAACTGCCAGAACCAGAAAATTTTGGGATTAAAGATTGGTCTTTTTGGCTTAAAAAAAATCCCATAAATACTTAGAATTTCTACAAAAAATAGTTTTATAATATAGAAACATGCTTGCACAAAATCAAGGCATGTTATTAAAGATTTGACTATTTTTGTAACTTGAAAATATTGGCTCATAATAAAAACTGTTTTTCTAAAACAACATGTTTTTCCAAATTTTCATCAAATACAAAAACAAGATATACTTTAAAGCATAGTGTGTATGGATATGATCCACTACACAATCAAGATGAAATATCTAGTTTTTGACATAAAGCACTAAACTTGGTTTTGAAATATCAACATGTTTTTCCAAACTTTCATCAAATACAAAAACAAGATATACTTTAAAGCATAGTGTGTATGGATATGATCCACTACACAATCAAGATGAAATATCTAGTTTTTGACATAAAGCACTAAACATGGTTTTGGATATAAGATATGTAAACTTGAAATACCAAGAACCAAATAGAATTTTGTCACAATGAAAATCTTTTATGAAATGAAATTTTTATCATGAAAACAATTCTATCAAGAGTGTGTGTGTGAAATGACTTGAGCAATCCACCAACTATCTATCCTTTACATTTTATCTAAACAAAAACAAAATCTTATACCTAGACACAAGTCTTCATCTTCTTGAAGTCTTCACTTGAAGGCTTCTCATCTTCTTGACTTGGTCCAAATGCAATCCACCGAGCTCATCTCTAGATGTGGTCTTGATGCATAGGCTCGTGAATCGACCGGTGCTAGCTTCCAACTTGACATTTTATCCTTTGTTGAAGCTCCACACCTACTAAGATCTTGATAAGGAATCTGTCACTAATTAAACACAAGATCATTAGTAAACATAACTTCATGAGTTGATCATCATCAAAACTAGGGTGATAGGCCTTTGGGCCAACAGCAAGATCCCACTGGATCTCTCCTCGGTGCCGCAACACCTACAAGCCCTCGGACTCCCTAGTCTCGTACACACGCAAGCTCACTAGCTCGCCGAGGCCGCACCTCAAACCAAGAGTTCACAACCGAACTCTAAACCACCACGAGCACACTTGCCCGTTTCCTCAAAGTACAAGAATGAAATCTCTTGGTGATCTAAACACTTTGATCACCAATAAAAGCTCTCACTACAACACTCCTAAGGATTGAATAATCAATGGATGCTCAAGTGTTTGTGTGAGAAAACAAGGAAAGAATCTTTGGTGAAAACTCAAGAAAATCTCTTTTACACTCTTGATAAACTCTCCTTTTAATTGGAAGTATTGGTCTCTAATTTTGTGGAGAAAAACCTCTGGAATGAATGGAAAAACTGGCTCTAAAAGTCTCCAAAATCTTGTTTCAAAATAATGACCAAACCCCCAAATTTATAGGCTGTCAAAAACTAGCCGTTGGGGTCTGTCAGGCCTGCCGGTCGACCCGTGCGGTCACGGGTCGACCGCCAATGGCCAGAAATCCGACCGTTGGAGCCACGGTCGACCGCCCGGGTCGACCGAGCCACTGGAGCAGAGAGTCGAACTCTCTGTCGGTCGACCCGTACGGTCGGCCAAAATTTCCAGAGAGCAGAGCTCTCTGGAGCGGTCGACCCGTACGGTCGGCCGTCCTCCAGTGCACAAAGGCGTGCACGTCTGTGCACGTCGGTCGACCGAGCCGGTCGACCGACTTCATGGTTAGTCGACTATAAAGGTAGCAAGTCGACTAGCTGAAGCCTGAAAAAAGATTTTCTGGGATTTAAAACTAAGTCTATTGGTTCACATAAAATCCCATAAATACATAGAAATTCTACAAAAATAGTTTTACCAATATACTTTGATATACAAACACGCTTGCACAAAATCAAGGCATGTTATAAAATATTTGGACTATTTTTGTAAGTTGGAAATATTGGTTCAAATGAAAACTTGTATTTTTTCTAAAACTTGTTTTCCAAACTTCTTCATGATACAAAAACAAGATATTATGAATTCATTAAAGCATAGTGTGTATGGATATGATCCACTACACAATCAAGATGAAATATTTATGTTTTTGACAATAAGCATAAACTTGGTTTTGGTTGAAAGATGTAAACATGAATACCAAAAACCAAATAGTATTTTTCCAAAAAGAAAGTCTTTTCTAAACTGAAAAATTCTTTTATGAAAAGACAATTAAATCAAGAGTGTGTGTGTATATGTACTTGAGCAATCCACCACTATTCTATCCTTTACATTTTATCTAAAACATAAAAATCTTATACCTAGACACAAGTCTTCATCTTCTTGAAGTCTTCACTTGAAGGCTTCTCATCTTCTTGACTTGGTCCAAGCTTGATCCAAAAGCTCCTTGGATCACACCTTACTAGCTCCAAATCTTGACATTTTATCCTTTGTTGAGCTATGCACCTACTAAGATCTTGATAATGAATCTGTCACTAATTGAACACAAGATCATTAGTAAACATAACTTCATGAGTTGATCATCATCAAAACTAGGGTGATAGGCCTTTGGGCCAACAATCTCCCCCTTTTTGATGATGACAAAACTCATGAAGTTATATATGCATGGATTAAAGTAAAGCTTCAAAGAAGCTCCCCCTTAACTCATGCATAACACAAAATAATAAATATATGCAATGAAGCTCATAAACATGTATGCAAATGAATGGACACAAAACAAAATAAATCTTTCTCCTATTTGCAAAACAAAACATATATGCATAACATACAAGGAAGACAAATACTTCTCGCCTTAAGCAATGAAAACATGCATATAAACTCAAATACTTCTCCCCCTTTTTGTCACTCATCAACAAAGGTTCAAAGTAAAATCAAATCAAACAAATATTTCTCCCCCTTTTTGTCCAAAGCAAAGAAATCAAGGAGGGGTAATACAAATCAATCAATAAAGATTTATATGCGATATACATTCATGAAGAGGAAGACGCTAAGTTAGCTTCCCTACACATATGCATTACATGAAGAAGGGATGACAAGCCCTAACTCACATAACACATATTATGTAATGCATAAGAGGAGATGTGAAGCTCCCCCTACACACGTATATCATATAAAGAAGAGTTGTCAAGCTCCTCAATTTATAATATACTCAACATGAATCTATATGTAAGAGAGATGTTAAGCTCTCCTTGCATATAGGCAATACAAATCAAAAATTTGAATTTTTCTTTAAAATTTTAAACTTTCTTAATAAAACACATTTTGAGATATCAAGTAAACATATTTTTATTTTGATATCAATTTTGAAAACATATTGCATAAGCTTTAAGAATTAATAATTGAAAGTTGAATTTAGCTTAGCATATAATAACCTTTGTGCTTTAAATATGTAAGACAATTTTAACTAAGCACATATAACACATATATGTATGAAAAGAGAATACCAATAGAAATTGATATAATTTGAATTTGAAAGCATTCATACATATAATCAAAATGTGAGTATATAGAAATCATATTGATACCAATTGAAAATATCCAATGATACCAATTGAAGAGTAAGCTTATCATATACTCTACCATATGAAGAATTTGCACTAGTTAATATGAAAATGTTTTAAAAACTAGTACGGAATCCTTCAAGCAAGGAATAAAGCAAAAATGTCAATTAATCTCAATATTCCTTTAAATCATCACACATTTTTATTAAAAACAAAATTTATATTTCAAGATATATGTATGTTTTAACAACACAATAAGTATACATACATATCTCTTAAACACAATTGAGTCCATATAAATAGATTTGCATTAAAGGCAAATGACTCAAGAGGTATACATATATATCTTAAAGTTTGGCAAAATACACATATACATGAAATTAAAACACATGATCATAAATCAAATCCAAAAAGTGAGAATACAAGTTTAAAAATGTATGTATCATCAAAACCAAGCAATACAAGCACATTTCATGGGTTCAAATAAGCGTTCAAGCACAAATATAAATAGATTTATTTGTGGCCCACGATATGTACAAGTATAAATCCTAGTGTTGACAAAAACTAACATATAAACTAATATTCAAATCATGAAGCATCAAATTTTGAGAAAATAGAATCATGTGTCAATCTCAAAAATTATTTGAAGAATAAATAACTAGTATAAATTGTTTTTGAAAAACTAGTTAAAGATCCTTCAAATATATCAAATCTTATGTTTTTCATAAACATAACTAGATACACAAAATTTAAGCACTCATGGTCTATAAGGCTCAAAATGATTTTAACAAAATTGTGAGTGTTAAACGATCATGTAAATAGCATTTTTATGAAAATAGTCAATGAAGCTCAAAAAGATCATAAGTCACATATTTTTTTTTAAAAAAAATTATTTTTCATTAAAACACTAATCTTCATGGTATATGTATGATTAATCCAATCCTAACAATACACATATATATCCCAAATATAAAAGAGTCTATCAAATGTATTTGCATGAAGGCAAGAGACTCACGGGTATACATGTATATTTATTAGATTTGAATTAAAAATACATATACATGAAGTAAATCATAAAGTAGGTAAAACATGTATAAAAGAATCATCAAAACTAGTCTATACATATGCATATAGTGGATACAAATGAGCATGAGGTTCAATCATATATGAATCAATTGTAATTCACTATTTGTACATGTATACATGCAAGTTTTGATAAAATCTACATTTAAACTAGTTCATACCACATGAAGCACAATAAATCATAAAACATGAACATGCTATGAATATTATGAATGAACAAGTATGAACATAAAAAGTAGGAGTTTAGAGATTGTTACCAACTCCAAAGCTCCAAAAATGGTGGCCTTTCCACCAAAACTCCTTGATAGCGATACATCCCAAAAGTATGTCCATCATGTCCAAATGCATCTACTACCAAGGCACCAATCCTCTCACGTCTTGTGAGAGCCCTCACCTACATCAAAAACATGGGGTGGGGGTTTTGGTACCCATATTTTCTTGGGTCCTTTGGGGTTAGTACTATAAGGAACCCAAACATTTTTATAATTAGCAAAATTTAGAGAATTAATATTATCATAACAAACTTTGCTAAATGGCCTTTGCGGCCACAATGTGTACATATGTACACCTTAGTATGCTTATGTGTGTGGGTGTGAGCATGATGTGCATCATAAGCATAATATGGATGTGCATGAACATGTGGAGTTTGTTTCTTAGAAAATATTGACTCCAATGTAGAATGATTAAAAGCACAAGAGTTCAAAGTTGAACTCAAACCATCCATTTTATTTTTCAAATCTTTAATCTCATTAGTGGTGGCATGAAAAGCATGATGAGATAAAGAATCATTTTTATTTTTCTTTTGTGAAACAAAATCTTTTTCTTTTCACAAAATTTTCTTTTTAAAGACTTGTTTTCTTGAAAAACGACTTCCTTTTGTTTTCCCACCAAAATGATTTTATCTTTCAAAATAGTGTTCCCTTCACATAAATTATTTAATTTAGACATGAGGGAAACATTTTCATTTTTCAAAACTTCATTTTCTTTTTCTAAGCATGCCATTTTATTTTCTAATGTATCTTTTTCATTAAGCATGGCATCAAAATTCTTTTTCAAATTTTTATTTTCCTTTTTAATCATGTCATATTTTTCAAGCAATAGATGACAAAAAGTAGATAGCTCATCATATGACATGTCTTCATCATCGGATTCGGTGTTTACCTCAAGGGGGCTATCCCCTGGACCATATAGCACATGTTGGAGGTGTCTCTTCCAACGTCCGAATCACTCCCGGCATAATATAGATCATTTTCGCCAAGAGAGGTGATGATGTTCCAAGCTACAAAAGCCGAATCAATGTTAGATACCCTAGATAAATAATCATCATTTAGGGTTGACTTGATAGCATGAAGGGCTTTTGCATTAGCCTCAAAATTCTTACCATTTGAACAATATGAATTATTAGATATGGCAAGATATACATGGATGCCTAAGGCCTTGAGGTACAAGGACATCTTAACCTTCCAAATTTGGATGTTAAGAATGTCAAAGGTGGGTGGTGACATGAAATCCATAGTGTGTGTATAAAAATAGTGATTAGCCTAAAATGAGGATCTTTAACTCTAGGTTGTAAGACCCAAATCAGAGTACCAAGCTCTGATACCAATTGTAAGTTCACCTAGAGGGGGGTGAATAGGTGATGGCTAATCTAATGGTCACTTAATGCCTAATAATGCGGAAGCTAAAACAATTATGACCTAATTAAATCTTTTACACTAAACACCACGTATAACCAAAGAGTGTTGCCGAATTCCCCGTGAAGGGCTCTGGACAAACTGCTCTAGATTCCCCTTGAATGGGTTGAGGTTCCGCGTTGGCTCTCTTGGTTGAATACAAGTGTTAGTCAACAATCCCACGCAAGTATATCAATTAAGCACAAATGAATATATCAAGCATATAAAGATAGACAATAATTGAATGCAAGATATAAACAAGGGAGAGAGAGAAATGGCAATCGCAAACACAAGGGATTGTTTCGAGATTCGAGCACACTTGCTCTACATCCCCGCCTTCGACACACGAAGGATTTCCACTATGAAGATCCCGCTGGATCTCTCCTCAGTGCCGCAACACCTACAAGCCCTCGGACTCCCTAGTCCCGTACACACGCAAGCTCTCTAGCTCGCCGAGGCCGCACCTCAAACCAAGAGTTCACAACCGAACTCTAAACCACCACGAGCACACTTGCCCGTTTCCTCAAAGTACAAGAATGAAATCTCTTGGTGATCTAAACACTTTGATCACCAATAAAAGCTCTCACTACAACACTCCTAAGGATTGAATAATCAATGGATGCTCAAGTGTTTGTGTGAGAAAATAAGGAAAGAATCTTTGGTGAAAACTCAAGAAAATCTCTTTTACACTCTTGATAAACTCTCCTTTTAATTGGAAGTATTGGCTCTAATTTTGTGGAGAAAAACCTCTGGAATGAATGGGAAAAACTGGCTCTAAAAGTCTCCAAAACTTGTTTCAAAACAATGACCAAACCCCAAATTTATAGGCTATCAAAAACTAGCCGTTGGGGTCTGTCAGGCCTGCCAGTCGACCCGTGCGGTCGACCGCCAACGGTCAGAAATCCGACCGTTGGAGCCACGGTCGACCGCCTGGGTCGACCGAGCCACTGGAGCAGAGAGTCGAACTCTCTGTCGGTCGACCCGTACGGTCGGCCGAAATTTCCAGAGAGCAGAGCTCTCTGGAGCGGTCGACCCGTACGGTAGGCCGTCCTCCAGTGCACAAAGGCGTGCACGTCTGTGCACGTCGGTCGACCGAGCCGGTCGACCGACTTCAGGGTTAGTCGACTATAAAGGTAGCAAGTCGACTAGCTGAAGCCTGAAAAAAGATTTTCTGGGATTTAAAACTAAGTCTATTGGTTCACATAAAATCCCATAAATACATAGAAATTCTACAAAAATAGTTTTACCAATATATTTTGATATACAAACATGCTTGCACAAAATCGAGGCATGTTATAAAATATTTGGACTATTTTTGTAAGTTGGAAATATTGGTTCAAATGAAAACTTGTATTTTTTCTAAAACTTGTTTTCCAAACTTCTTCATGATACAAAAACAAGATATTATGAATTCATTAAAGTATAGTGTGTATGGATATGATCCACTACACAATCAAAATGAAATATCTATGTTTTTGACAATAAGCATAAACTTGATTTTGGTTGAAAGATGTAAACATGAATACCAAAAACCAAATAGTATTTTTCCAAAAAGAAAGTCTTTTCTAACCTGAAAAATTCTTTTATGAAAAGACAATTAAATCAAGAGTGTGTGTGTATATGTACTTGAGCAATCCATCACTATTCTATCCTTTACATTTTATCTAAAACATAAAAATCTTATACCTAGACACAAGTCTTCATCTTCTTGAACTCTTCACTTGAAGGCTTCTCATCTTCTTGACTTGGTCCAAGCTTGATCCAAAAGCTCCTTGGATCACACCGTGCTAGCTCCAAATCTTGACATTTTATCCTTTGTTGAGCTATGCACCTACTAAGATCTTGATAATGAATCTGTCACTAATTGAACACAAGATCATTAGTAAACATAACTTCATGAGTTGATCATCATCAAAACTAGGGTGATAGGCCTTTGGGCCAACATTGTCTAGGTATAAGATTTTTGTTTTTAGATAAAATGTAAAGGATAGAATAGTTGGTGGATTGCTCAAGTATATATCACGCACACACTCTTGATTTAGTTGTCTTTTCATAAAAGAATTTTCAGATTTAGAAAAGACTTTCATTTTAGAAAAATACTTTTTGGTTTTTGGAATTTCTTATATGCATGTCTTTTATTCAAAACCATATTTAGAGCTTAATGCCAAAAACATAGATATTTCATCTTAATTATGTAGTGGATCATATCCATACACACTATGCTTTAATGAATTCAAAATATCTTGTTTTTATATCATGAAGAAGTTTGGAAAATAAGTTTTAGAAAAATACAAGTTTTCTTTTGAGCCAATATTTCCAACTTACAAAAATAGTCCAAAACATTTGTAACATGCCTTGATTTTGTGCAAGCATGTTTATTTATCAAAGTATATTGGTAAAACTATTTTTGTAGATTTTTATTTATTTTATGGGATTTTTATGTGAGCCAAAAGACCAAGTTTTAATCCCAGTTTTTTAGTTTCAGGCTTCAGCAAGTCGACTAGTCGACCGACCAAGTCGACTAGGGCTGAAGTCGGCCGACCGGCTCTGTCGACCGACGTGCACAACGTGCACGCCTTGACCTGGCAGATGGCCGGTCTGCCGACCCAGTCGACCGGAACTGAGAGCAGTGCTCTCTGTTCTTTTGGGTCGACCGGGCGGTCGACCGAAGGCTCCAACGGTCGGATTCTTGACCGTTGGCGGTCGACCGGGTGGTCGACCGACAGGTCTGACAGACCCCAACGGCTAGTTTTTGACAGCCTATAAATTTGGGGGTTTGGTCATTGTTTTTCCATAAGATTTGAGGAGAGCTTTCAAGCCAGTTTTTCTGATCTTTTCAAAAGGTTTTCTCCACATATTTGAGAGCAAATATTTCCAATCAAAAGAAAGTTTTATCAAGAGTATTAAAAAGAGATTCTTTGAGTTTTCCTCCACCATCTCTTTCCTTGTTTTTCTCACAAACACTTGAGCAACCCATTGAGCTATTCATTCTATAGGAGTGTTTTTGTGAGAGGATTTTAGGTGATCAAGAGTTGTGATCACCAAAGTTCTTCTTTGTTCTTCGAGGAGGCGGACGTGTGTGTTCGCATTGTTTCGGGTCCTAGTGTGGACTCGGTGGTTTCGAGTTCGGGTGCGAGCTCATTGTTTGAGGTGCGGCCTCGGCGAGCCGGTGGGCTTGCATGTGTACGGGCTAGAGAGTCCGAGAGTTTTAGGTGTTGCGGCACCGGGTGATCCATTGGGATCGATTATAGTGGAAATCCTTCGTGTGTCGAAGGCGGGGATGTAGAGCAAGGGTGCTCGAACCTCGAAACAAATCCCTTGTGTTTGCGATTGCTCACTCACTCTCTCTCTCTCTCTCTCTCTCTCTCTCTTTGTCTTTATATCTTGCATACCTTTATTGTCTATCTTTATATGCTTGATATATTCATTTGTGCTCATTGATATACTTGCTTGGGTTTGTTTGCTAACACTTGTATTTAACCAAGAGAGCCAACGCGGCACCTCAACCCATTCAAGGGGAATCTAGAGGAGTTTGTCCAGAGCCCTTCACGGGGAATTCGGCAACACTCCTGTGTTATACGTGGTGTTTAGTTTAAATAGTTTGTTTAGGTCATAATTGTTTTTAGCTTCCGCATTATTTGGCATTAAGTGACCATTAGATTAGCCATCACCTATTCATCCCCCCTCTAGGTGAACCTACAGATCTTAGATACCGGAGCTACCTATCATGTGTGCCCGAACAGGGCTTGGTTTTCTAGTTTTGAGAAGCTAGATGGATGTTACACGGTCATAGGTGATGATCATCCATATAATATAGAAGGGATCGGTACAGTCCGTATTAAGATGAATGATGAGATAGTACGAGAATTGAAGGAGGTGAGGTATGTATCTCAACTCGAAAGGAATCTTATCTCTGTTGGCGCTTTGAAAGCATTGGGTCTTGTGATATCTATACGAGATGGTGTTCTCAAGATGATCAAAGGCTCGATGGTGGTGATGAAGGGCGTCCGCCGGAACAATCTCTACTATTTGAAGGGCAGTATGGTTACAGGTCAGGTGGAGACTTCTAGTTCTTCAGATGATGGTTGCACGAAGGTCTGGCAGGTGAAGGTCGGACATGGAGGTGAAAGGTCTTTGCAAGCTCCTGCAAAGAAAGGATCATTGGAAGGTGCTGCTACCTGCAACTTGGAGGGTGAACGCAGCGTTCTGGACAAGAAGAAGGTGAAATTCAGCACCAGTACTCACCGCTCAGAAGGTCTTCTTGATTGTGTTCACGTAAGCGTTTGGGGACCTGCTAAAACTGCATTGATTGGAGGTCACAGGTACTTTGTCTCTTTTGTTGATAGTTGATCTAGGCATTGTTGGATATATCCCATGAGACAAAGGTGTGAAACCCTAGATATGTTGGTGAAGTGAAAAGGAAGAATTGAGAAGCAGATTGGTAGGAAGATCAAGGAGCTACAGATTGGTAATATTGGAAGAGACATGAACTAATTCCTACGATTTGACCAGAACACCGGTATTGCTACTCACTTCACAAAAGGTATAAATGGGTTGGTTAAGGAAGTAAACCATTCCTTACTGGAGAAGGTTCGATGTTTATTGTCTAATGCAAGATTAGACAAATCGTTTTGAGCTGAGGCGATTGTGTATGCTAGCCATCTCATAAATGGATCAACTGCGATAGGAGGTAAAGCTTTATTAGAAATTCTGGTCTGAGAAAGCTGCTCAAGATCATGGTTTGCTGTGGGAATTTTGAAGTCCGACCTACTTTAGTGCCATGGATGGCAAGGTGAATCCGCGAGTAAAGAGGTTTGTATTTTTGAGTGTCAAAAGGAATATGAAAGGCTACAGGTTGTGGGACCCCAAAAACAAGAAGATCGTATTGAGTAGGCATGTCACATTTGATGAGACTTCAGTGTTGAAGTCTACAGTCTCTCAGCAGGTAGAGAGGACAGAGACCAAGGAAGTATCGCAGCGGGTGGAGGTTGATGCTACTCCACCATCTCCAGTTGGTTCGGTATCAGTGAAGACTTCACCGGATGTGACACCTGGTGGAGATCATGTAGCCAGGGTTGATACTGAACAGGTTGAAGACATTGATGAGAATGTCGAGTTGTTTGCAGCCATTAGAACCAAGGTAAAACCACACTCGTGGGTAAAGAAGCATGAATCTCAAGCTTGTGATCGCGACAAGCTCAAGTTGAAGGCCGTTGTTCTCCATGATGGTCGTGAGGAGGTTCATATGACTCAGCTAGATAGATTCACTGCTGCAGATACAGGTACAAGTGCTTGAGCTTGATGAAGCTCATTTGAATGAACTACGGTTGGCTTGATCCCTTGGGCAAGGTACGTAGGCAGCCGTAAAGGCGCAGCCATTTGGTGATGCAACTCGTATGAAGTTGTTTGGGTTCTCGAAAAGCTGATTGGAACTTCACGTAGAGGTGGAGAGACTTCACGTAGAGGTGAAGTGCTGTGGCTAATTGGACTTCATGTAGAGGTGAAGTGTTGTGGCTAATTGGACTTCACGTAGAGGTGAGGTGTTGTGATCTCGATGAACAGGTTGATCTTCTGGTGAGAAGATGGTTGAGCTTGCATAGGAGGGGTGTGCATCTAATTTGTTGAAGCCGATGATGGTGTTCGGTATGCTCTACTCAGACTTGGTTGGACCGTCAGCTGAAAACATGTAGACTAGATAGAGCTAGTCTGTTGGAGAGTCAGTGTTGGTTCATGATGAGTTCTTCGTGAGGTCATGTAGTTGCTGAGTTGGAGACACGTTCGGTGATCGACATGTATGAAAGTTCTCGTAAGGTAAAGTGTAGGGAAGGCATGTGTGGTACATTCCAGTTGGATAGCTGAGCTACAGATTCCAAGCCGAGATCGTGTATCGATTTCGCCAAGATCGTGTGTCGATTTCATCCGGAGCGCGCAAGCCGAGATCGTATGTCGATTTCGCCGAGATCGTGTGTCAATTTCGCCAGGTGATAGACTGGAGTTCGATGGAGATCGGCTTAGATTTGAAAAATCTTCACCGAGGTGGAGAATTATAGGGAGAGAGAGGAGAGAAAGCTTGTGGAATCCAACTTGGATTAGGACTTCATTTTTGAAAAGGAGTCGGATACAATTGGAGTTTCCTAACAGATGAATTATTTCTCCTTTTAGGATTTAGATTCCTTTTAGGATTTGGACTCCTTTCCTGTTTGGGGTCAAATCAATTAGGGTTTCCTAAACCCCTGAGACTCTGTGACTATAAATAGGGGCTAGAGCCCTCATGTATTGTATCCCACTGAAAATCTCCATTGGAAATTTCTTGAAGAAGGAATAATTTATAATTGATTGTTGAATCAATAAAATCTCTCTCCCCCTTGCCCCGAGGACGTAGGCACGTTGTCGAACCTCGTTAAATTTGTGAGTTGATTGTTTTTCTCTGTTGTTTGCCATTCCTGTCGTGTTGGTTGTTTCTCCGGCTGCATCGAGTCTCCGCCTGGTGGATGGATTCCTCAAGGGTAGTTGTTGTGTTCCCCGCCGCCGGCGCAGCGCGTGGGCACAACAAAATACCCGTATCGACACGCGAACCCCTTAAGGGGCCCAGTTTTTGACTCGTAATTGGTTTCGGGCTCAAAATAAGATTACCGACACTTACCTTGGTTGAGAACCAAAATAGGATTACTAAAACTAGTGTACCGCATATGGTTTAAACCGAGCAAAGAAAGAGAAGAATAAGGGGTAGAAAGAAAAGGGAGGGGGGAGGATCAGTTGGAGGAGGAAGAGGGGGAGGGGAAGGAGGGTCAAGGGTTTGTTGGAAGGTGGAGGAGGAGGAGAAAAAAAATAGGGCGGGCGAGAGAGAGATGAGGAGAGGGTAAGAATAAGAACCGAGAGAGGAGAAAAGAAGATGAGAGAGATTGGAGGGGCTACGGGTGCTGCTCTAAAACAGAGAGCGAAAGAGAGAGTTAAGGGAGGGTGCAGACGAACGTACGGACGGACAATTTTTGTGAATGAATCACATGAGAAAATCTCACTACGCTTAGTTTTGACTACGGTGGAGGCCGGTTTGAAAACTTCAGTTTGAGTGGATTACTCCAAACCAAGACTAAATGAGAAAGAGATGTTGAGTTTGTCAAACAAACAGTATAGTTATTGAACCCTAGTTCCAAAAGGTGTCAAACAGGATTTGTATAGTTATAAACCTCAATGTCATTTTAACTTAGACGAAACCGCGATTTCAAAAACTCTGTTCCAAAACTAAGCCTCATGAGTTCAGATTGCCAGGTTGACGAGTAGAGTACATCAATACAAAGACTCGTACTCTTCTAGTAACATGCAAACATGAAAGTGTACTATATTTAGATTACGTCAAAGAGTCACAAAGTGGACGGCCGAAAGTAGTGAGTTGGTTAAATCTATATCTTTAGACATACAGATTCCCGATCCGGACATTTGATCATCTAAACATTTAAAACCCCTACAAATCAATTTTTGTTAGGTTTCAAATGTTCTACACCATTAAACTAACTCACTATTTAGGTCGTACGTTTTTTTTTCCTAATTTGATGCATAGGCAAAAAGTCTTCAAAACATTTGATTTTTAGTTTATAGATACTTAAAATAATATAGATCAATTTCAGCGAAGTAGATCTTCTATTCGAATGTCGGATGTTGGTATTTGAGTGAGAAGGATTCGACCTCGAATCTTTCCGGAATGACATAAGTCTCTCTTCATGCGAAATCGAAAACCTTGATTTTGGGTTTTGACTCATGTAATTTTGCAAATGTTGTTTGTATCAAATGGTTACATGCATAAATGTACATAATTAGTCATTGATTCTAAATTTCTAATATAGCAAACATGAATGCATGAAATCCAATTTTGAGGTGAAAAAACTTCCTAAAAATATATGTTGTGTTTGTAGTCTAGACTTTGTACTTGAGTTTATGATCAGATAACAAGTGCAGTAGCGGATCCGAGTTGTCTCACGTCTAAATCAAGTAACCAGTACCTATCTCCGAGGGCCTGCTTGGATTGGAAAAGGATTTGAGAAAACTGATAATGGAGCTGACAAAATCAGTTTTCTACGAGAAAATTTTGTGATGGGCCTCACGCTGTCACTTTTTCACCCAAAATTCAGAGATTTTGCAATGAAAACTGCAGCTATTAAACCGGCACTGTTTGAGGGACCCATGAGGCTTTTTTTGGTGTTTGATTTGGATTGTTTGGTTTCAAGGAGTTGGGAGGAAGTAGGAAGTGTCATTTCTCACTTCGATTGTCCATCCAAACACCGAAAAAGAAAAATGGAAAACCCTTTTCCTTTTCTCTTTTCCCTTTTACACAACCATTTCTTCACTTCTAGGGTGTTACAGTTAATTTTGTGATTATGTAAATCTCATTTGTAATAAGTTGTACCTCGAAACAATTAATTTTGTGGTCATATAAATCTTACTTGCATTCTAATTGTAGTCCATTTTTTCATAATTAATTTTTATTTTAATATTATTTTATGATCAACTTTGTGGTCAACTTTTTCACTTCCACTTTCACATTACTAACCAAGCACCGGAAGATACAATATACTTTTTCACTTTCACTTCCCAACTATCAACCAAACACCGGAAAGATACACACAAATTCTCATTTTCCAAAAGAAAAAAAATCTATTTCCCACTTCCGCCCACTTTCTTGAATCCAACAGCGCCTTCTGTCAACCAAACACACTATAGGGAAAAGGCTGTGAAGCCCACCAAATTCAGACCTCCGGGCCATTTTTTAGCCCAGTTTTCAAAGAAACAACAAGCCCTAAACGAGATGGGTTTGGATCTAGTTAGGTCCACTTAAAAGGTACCCAAATCATGCTTGATATTATGAAATAGATCCAATTTTAGATCCAATACGTACCTATTTATGAAACGAGTACCTTGTAATTATGTTTCGGTACGAAATTCGATCAGGTACAATTCCAAGGATCAAGTAATGTAACTGTTGTGATCAAATGTCGAATATTAGGATCGGACTAACGTGAAATCACAATTTATGAGGGTGTGACCTACAATTTATAAAATAGTAGTTAATGTAGTATAAAAAAAATAGTACAAATAGCATTTCTCTATTCATTACCTAAATCATATCCATTATTTATGTGGAAATGAATGCACATTGGGTCTAAAACTCAAACCCAATTTATCAAACTTAATACCTTAGATTTTTTTTTTTTTTAATATCATATCTCATGATGGTTAACTCTACAAGTGTCTTTACCAATGTACTCTTATTTACTTCTTCAGTTTTTTTTAACCTGTCATTTTCATCCCCTTTACTTAAATTCATATTACAACTTTAAACATCAGTTGGGTAACAACAAAGCTTGCTTTCTCTTTTCTCTCTTCTTCTTGAAATGTCTATACATGGGATGCAAGAATCCAACTTAACTTTCCCCTCTATTAGCTCTTTTGGCCCTCTAAAACTCTCATGACTCTTCAAATCTCAAATCTTTATTATCATTTGCCACTCAAAACCTCTTCAATACCCTCCAAATGTGGAGAGTAGGGGTGGCCAATGGGGCGGGTCGACCCGCCCCGCCCCGCACTGCGCGACTCGTTGGAGTCGCACAGTGCAGGTCACGGGTCAACCCGCACCCGCCCGTTTAGGGGCAGGTCAGAACGGGTTGACCTGTCCCGTTTACACGGGACAAATTCGATTCGTCCCGTGACGAATCACGGGACGAATCGGGTCGGGGAAAATTTCCCCGACCCTCCTTCTTTTTTTTAGTCCAATATTTTTATATTACCGTTAGAGAGAAAAATTACTCTGCGGCCCCTGGATTCGAATTTATTTTTTTTTAACCCTAAACAGCTCAAAAAAGAGCCGTTGGGGGGGTGAAAAAGAGGGTGCCACTCTTTTTTCACCCCCAACGGCTCAAAAATGAGCCGTTGGCCCTTTAAAAAAAAAAAAACCTCTAACCTCTAATTTTCTATAAATACCCTCCACCCTCATTCATTTTCATCTCACTTCACCTCAACCCTCTCTCTTCTATTATAAATCACTCTTATTCTCTTATAATTACAAATCTCTACCAACTTCTAGTCTAGTCTAACGGAGCCCAACTGGAGTACTGGCGGTACCTCATCCGAAACCGGTGATAGCTCTTCATCAACACACAATCCTTCATCTGCCGCACCTTACACTGATACTGGCGGTAGCTCATCGTCAACATATGCCGCTTACCCACCATACAACTATGCTCCACCAACATCCGCATTTGCTCCCTATCACAGTTCGTCAAGCTATGCAATTGACTACAGTGGTTTTGCACCATATACACATGCTACATATGCCAGTGATAGTGGTATAGGTCGGCATTCTATTTCCCTCCCTCCTCAATATTCCTCATATTCTCAACTTTTAATGTCAACATCACCAATGCACGCACAATCTCTGGCTCCTTTTTTTTACTGAAACACAAGAATAACACGATACACAACCAACACAGCATGATATTATAGTTCCAGAAACACAACAACCAACTAACACAAGCACAAGCACAACCACTAAAGTAAGAGCTAAAACTTCTCTAGTGTGGACCATTTCGTAGAAAAAGTTGTTGAAGGTAGAAGAAAGGCAGAATGTAAGTACTGTCATCAACTATTTGATCATAAAGAAGGATGCGGTACAGGTGTTCTTAATAAACACTATGAAAAAAAGCATGCTAAAAGTCACGGTTTACCACCATAATAAGCACAAATATTAGCTGATTCAGGCACATTCTCCACTTGGAGATAAAAGCCTGAAGTAAATAAAATAAGTTAGCTGAATTTATTGTTCGAGCAGAACTTCCATTTTCTTTTACTGAATCAGATGCATTAGTTGATTATCTTAAATCTGTTTTTGCTATTGATTATAAGAGAATTAGCAGAAAAACTATAACTAGAGAAATTGAAGATTTATTTGTAAGTAGAAAAAATATTTTGAAGGCTCTTTTTACTAGTGATGCTAGAAAAATTTCATTAACTTCCGATATATGGGAAGCTCTTAATCTTATTCATTATTTATGTGTTACTGCTCACTTTATTGATGATAACTGGATTTTACAAATACGTATTTTATCATTTTCTAAATTTTCTGAGAAACATTTTGCTACAAATGTAGCAAATTCAATTTTTCTTACTTGTAGAAATTATGGTATAGAAAATAAAATATTTTCTATTTCTTTTGATAATGCAAGTGAAAATACTGCTTCAATAAGACAATTGAAAACGTTATTAGATCCGATTTTAAACGGTAAACTTTTTCATGTTAGATGTGTTTGCCATATATTGAATTTATGTGTACAAGATGGTCTAAAAATCTTAGACAAATATATTTATAAAGTTAAAGAAATTATTTTACATATAAAACACAGTGGACCTAGGAGACAATCTTTTAAAAGTTATTGCCGACAATGTGGACTAAAGGAAAAACTACTCCAAGCAGATGTGAAAACTCGTTGGAATTCAAGCTACTATATGATTAAAGATTGCCTTCCTTTTAAACAAGCAATTCAATTTTTTACAATAAATGAATGTTCATCTCTTTATATTAGCGATGAAGAGTGAAAATTATATGAAAATTTTTGTACTTTTCTAGAAAAATTTGACACTGCCACAAAAGCACTTTCTGGTACATATTATCCCACATGTAACTTAATTTTTATAATCTTAATGAAATTGCTCAAGTATTTGCTGCATACAGAGATGATGACAGTCTTGAAGAGGCTATACATGATATGGAAAAAAATTTCGAAAATATTTTGAAAATATGCCTTTTTTATTTTACTTAGCTGCAATTATGGATCCTAGAATTAAAATAGATAATTTAAAACTTTTATTATCCAATTTTATTCTTTGTTTAAATTATGAACAAGATATAGATAAATTACTTTTAGAAATTAGATCTCTTTTAGAAGAAATGTACTCATTATACAGAGATGAGTTATTTCCCCCTTCTTCTTCTGAATTTAGGCCACCTACACCATCACAAACTTCTTCTAGCAGTCTAGGTAAAAGATTATCTAATTTTAAAAGTTTACTTTCCTCTAATACTAGAAATAAACACTCTTCAAGAGCAGGTTCATTTGATGAACTTAATTTATATTTGAACACAATGCCTGCTGAAATAAATAAAAATGATGGTGAACCATGGGAAACATTTGATGTTTTGTCATGGTGAAAAGAACAGAGAAAACAATTTCCTGTTCTTTCTACCATGGCCCGAGATATACTGACACCTCCGGCCTCTACAGTAGTGTCCGAGAGCGCATTTTCTGTAGGTGGTAGAGTTTTGACACCCTGGAGGAGCAGGCTGACGCTGAAATACTTGGAGATGGCTGTTTGCTTAAAGGACTGGTTCGATGCAGAAAGACGCACACAAGGAAAAGCTATTCTAGATGAAAATTTTGAATAGGACGATGATGACGAGTAGAGAACCACCAGAGTTTTTTATGTACATTGTATGAGATGAGCACCAGAGTTTTGTTATGTATATTATATGAGATGAGTTTTATGTACATTATATATGTGATGAGCAAATTGGTATTTGATTTTTTCATATTAATAAAATAATTTGCCTTACAAAAAAACTTGTAATTAGTGAATATCAATTCTATTTTTTTATAATTTTAGACATTTTTTAAAAAATTTTCCTCTTTTTTTACTATTTTTTCCTAATTTCTTTATAACTTTAAATTTAAAAATTTAAGAAATTTTGAATTAAAAAATAAAAAATAAAAATTGCCGAGACGGGTCCAACCAGTCTCGGCGAATCCGGTAACGAATCGGGCCAGGAGACCCGATTCGTTACCCAGGTTTTCAACCCGTCCCGTCAAACCCGTGACGAGACGGGTCCAACCCGTCTCGTCACGGATTCGTTGGCCTGACGGGACGAATCAACCCGATTCGTCCCGTTGGCCACCCCTAGTGGAGAGAAAAGAGGTGGTGAAAAAAGAAGCGATATTGATAGAGTGAGGGTGAAAAGTGGTGATGGTCCTCGTGGTGGAGTTGGTTAAGGGAAGGTGGTATTGTGGTGGTGGTGTGGTGGTGCCAATATTGGACGAGGAAGAAATATAGACCGAGGAAGAGTAAAAAGAAGAAAGATTTAGATTAAAGTAATCCTAAATACCAATTTAATTATTTAAAGGGAAATTTTTTTGACATCCCCTTTTTGAATTTAATTCTAGGAAAAGATATGTTTGAAATTTAATTATAAGAATCGACCTCTAATAGGCCACAGAGGCTTGAGCGGTTTTATCTCGCCTGTGTGGTGCTGGGGCGCCGCAGGGTGCGATTTTTGGTGCGAGTCTGGTGCACCCGGAACGTAAGCTAATCATAAATGTCAGGTCCGAGCTTGACAAACCCGAACGTAAAATTATACACAAATTTAGGTCTGAATTTGGTGAACTCGGGCCTAAAATTTAGTGAATTTCTGGTCCGAGCTTGTGAAACTCGGACATAACATTAATGTTAAATGTGTCCAGGTTTGAGAGGAAAATTGAACCCAGTCCAAAGACTAGGCTAACTATCTTTTTATCCCTGAACTCAATAGGCTTATGTTCTAACTTGGTGTACCAGGACTTAAGATTCAACTCACGGGTCACACCATCCAGGGTAAGTAATAAAAAGCCTTACTTGACTAGATTTTACTATTTTTAACACACACACACACACACACACACACACTCTCTCTCTCTCTCTCTCTCTCTCTCTCTCGCGGCCCTAATCTGATCCTCCTCTCGCCCAAACCCCAACCCCGACCCTGACTGTGGTCATCTTTCCTGGTAGCTCACTTCGCACTAGATTCTGACCAGCTTTGCCTTCCCGCCTGTTGTCGCTCAGCTACCAATCTCAACCCTTCACCGGCGGCCGAGTCTGCACTAGAACTTGACCTCGTCGGCTGCAAGGTTGTCGATCTCTTACTCCGCTTGCTACCAACCTTCAGGTTCTACACTTCTAGCTATATCTCTTCTCTACCTCTCTCTCTCCCTTCTTCAGGTTCTGCTCTTCTACTTCAATTTATTTTTTTTGTTCTTTATATTTTAATTAGATTATTTGAATTGTGAAGCTAATTGAGAAATTATAGATTTTTGTTCTCAATTGAGAAATTTGAAAGAAATTTTGAGTAATCCTCAATCCATGTAGATTTCTATAACTAATTAAGAAATTTGAAAGTATTTCTCAATTGTGAATTATATGCAAGACTTTTCATTATATTTGAATCATTGATGAACCTTAATGACAAGATTGAGTTGAGTGCAGTAGACTAATATGTAATATTTTTTGTGATATCAAATTAAGTACAATGTGTAATGTGAATATCCCTTTTCTCTATTGGTTTAATGGTAAAAGACTCTGCGGTATTCCCATACCAAGCTCCGGTGCCTGCTTGAGTCGAAACTAACAATAGATAAGGAGAATAAATGAACATATGTTGATGGAAAAATAAAATTAATGCTAGTATGAAAGTAAATCACAAGGCAAAAATTGGAAGAGAAAATCTACCACATTTCAAAAATTAGTCCAAATGATTATTAGGTTCACTTAACGTGTAAGTAGCCAGTTGCATACAAGTATTACCAAGTAGTGAAAATACCTGACAATGAAGACACATGTCGTATGCTTGAATTGTACCCATCCATTAATACCATTGAGTTATATGTGGAGAAAGATTTTGTGAGCCATCAATTGCTTGAAGGTCATGAAGAATTCTCTCGCATGCTCGATTTGGATAATGAGCCATACAGGATTCATGTCACCGGTACAATAGTTACATCAATGAGTCATATTTTTGGCATATAATACATAAGCACTCGTTGTCTTTTCTTATTCAGAATTAATTATCTATTAAGCCATTTAGATGATAAAATTATTTAAATTTGTGGCTAATTCTAATAATTTGGTGCAAGGAGAGGATATGTTTAATAATATGCTAATTGTTGAAATGAATTTTGGCTATGGTACTATCTTGCAATCATATCCAAACACAATGAATTATTCATCTATTCAAACTCCAGATATTGACTCAAGATGTTTCACTTCACTTGACATCAATAAGGGCCCAGAGCACCCAAGTGCAGATTGATAAAGTACGTAGCTAATTCAACAATTCACAGTCTTGAAAATATCACTTATTATTACTAATATTTAGAGTCTTATATAAAGATAAGTATTCTTATGGCATTGAAGATATTGGAGTATCATCACATCATGTCCTATCTTGTGCTATGCTGGAAAGTACGCGTCCCTCTAATGTTGGACCTTCCATGACGCATCCAGTAGCGATGCACAATGAAAGTGACGGATGACTCTGAGGAGGATGATAATTGTAACGCCCCGATCCAATGGGTATGAAGACGTTACTGTGACGTATAGACGAAGGGCAGAAATACCCTCACATATATACGTTAAGCATCAGTTCAAGCAGGAATCAAAGTATGAAAACACAATGGCAACAATATTAGTACAATACACTGTTATCACAGAGTGATAGAATATTACAAGAATATTACATCACCAAGAGGTACAAAAGTATAATTTATAGGGAGATATACAAGTGTGAATAGTAATAAAAATGCTCACGAGTTACAACAAGGGATTTCGAAAGCCGAGTAGGAGAGGCTGAAAGAAAAGAGTTACGGACGGTCTTTCGCTAATCCACCACGCTACCGCTGCACAACTCTGATCTCCAGAGAATAATCCATTGTGGTCCAAGCTCTGAGATCTAGACATGCGTCCAAGGATTATCAGAAAGCAATCAGCGAGTACATAAAATGAAGGCAAGTGGCATGCACAAGCAAGCATACATGTGTCGATAAATACAAATCAGAAAAGCATATATAAAAAATCGTGGCGTAAGTACATGCACACATAAGCAAATAATGAGGTAATCAAGTAAAGCAAATGTGGGAAAAACTGTGGGGTCGGAAAAATTTTGAGGTAAAATTTCTTTAGTGGATGAAAGATTACAACAGAACAATTTCGATTACAAAAGAGAGGAGAGTTTGAGTGGATCTCCTCTTTTTTTAAAGTTAGATTTTTTGTGTAGCGATGGAGAGTGAGTATTGTTCTCTGTTGATGAGCCGAGTCTCAGGATTGATCTTCGGATCTTCTCTTTGAATCATTAATGATGTGCGCAACTTCAGTCAATGGCTGAAATAATCTCAAAGAGATTTAGAACTTGAACTTAGAAAGTTAGAAGAGTAAAACTCTTTAAGGCCAAGGATGCTCGAATATCGAACTCTCTAGAATTCAGATATTGATTTTCTCTAAATTAGCCGACCAAAAAGCCCTCATTTCTTCATAGCTCTCATAGCTATTTATAGAGAAATTTGGGGTGTAACTGACCCCTTAAATTTCTCTATAATGGGGATTAATTCCCCCATTATGTGTAGAAAACGTGAGTTTTAAATTGACCCAATTTATAGCTGTCAGTTACAGCAAAATACGGATCTCGCATTGACAGACAAAACACGGACCTTACAGTTGAATTGAACGCGGAGCTGCCCAGGCTCGCGTATGTGTTGGAACGCGGAGCTCACAGGCTCGCGTCTGTATTGGAACTCAGAGCTTACATGCTCGCATTGGAGTTGAAAGCTGAAGCTCGTAGGCTCACACTTGAGTTAAAATGTGGAGTTCACATGCTCGAGTTTGAAGTGAAACGCGACCTTCGCTCGTAAGAGATGAGATCCGTGCTTGTAAGGCTCGCATTTGAGAATTTATCTTCAGTAATTTTTAAGCAGCCTAGAAAAACTAGTTATATAAGCTCAGATACGGATTCATGAGATTAGTACATTGAGGGTAATCCAAACAAGAAAACCCTCACATATATACCATACAACTCATGTCACCATCACCTGCGTTTTACAACTCGAGTTGTTTGGAGATTATACTAGTATAAAATTATCATAGTGATGTAATTCAAATATGCAATTCAGGGCCAGGAGATTCAATAACACATATATCATTTCAGGCAGGATAACTTAATTATATAATAATAGTAATAATCAGTATCACTTGCTGTTTGATTCATTCCCTTCCAGTGTTCCATACCACTGGCAGTTCATACTAGAGTTCCTACTCCAGTAGAACTCATCCGAACCCTAGCACACGAATACCATTATCCGAGTAAGGGAGTGACTAATAATATCCACTCCTGACATTATTATTGTTAGGTAATTAAACTATATCTGGAGCAGAAAGAGGTATAGTATTGAGTTATGGTTTATTCAATAATAATAATCAGCATTGTCTGATATTTCAATCATCTCCCTATCAGTGCCCACATCACTGACAGTCAATACTAGAGCTTGTACTCTAGTAAAGCTTATTTGGATCTGATATGTAAGTACCAGAATCCAAATAAAGGGGAGGCCAAATATCACACGTTCCTATGATTACCATTGATTAGTTAATATTATTATTATTCAGACTCGTCTGACCCGTATGTTTAGGTATTTGTAAAGGCCTCCACACATACATCTATATATGAGTAAGTTGAGTTTGATATTGGAAACTGATAGAGATTGATGGATCATGTTTTTAGTGGGCCTCGTCCACTCCTCAGGGGAAGGCCAGCTCAGCACGACTCCTTCTGGGAATTAAGACACCAAAATGACTCCATGGGAATTGTTACACCCAACACGGCTTCTCTGAAGTGCAACCACCATAAACATTATATCATACCAGCGTCCATCAATTTCTCCCACTCTGGTGTAAGTTGTCTCTTTATTACAGATTGGTTATGATTATCAGTTTACAGGGAGTAACAGGGATATTATACCAGTAGAGTATACTGGGTATAAGCGTAGCAGTAGGAACATACATGTATAATACAGGATTACAGGATGGCAGGAGTATAACATGATGATATTGTCAATCCCCGTAAAAGAGATAATCATGCAATAGGCAAGTAACCGGTCAGGTGACACGTGTCGGATTTTAGTGAAGTACAACAGTACAGGCAGTAAAAGCAAACACAGAGTTACAACATCAATCAAGCAACTAATCATACAAGCTAGTTCATAAAAACAGAGTGAAAGAATATTCCAAACTCTTCACAACCAAACTAATTAGAATTATTAATTAAACTATTAATTAGTTATCTAGGCGGGACTAGTTAAGCTGGAGCAAGTTAGGTCGTGTCAACATATGCTCGACACGCAGAGCTAGCGTGCAACTCTAAATGCTAACATGTTCGGCAAGGCTATGCTCACGGCGAAGCGGACGTGTGAACATCAGGCTAATGCGCACGATGAAGTTAGACACAGTGAAGCGGCATATGAACGCTCTGCTAACACGTGATGGAGCCACGATCGCGGCGAAGTTAAATGTACGCGACAAAGCAGCGTATGAACGCCAGCTAACGCATGAGGCAAAGCTACACTCATTGAGTTTAGCTGTAAAGCGCTGAGAGTTAAGCTCGCCTCCAGCCGGAGTTATTATAGAAACTCAGAGGGTTTAAGTCTGAAGACTATAGTATAGCCCGAAAGCTGATCCTGAAGGCTGAAAAATAGCCCGGAGACTGCGCCCACAGGCATGGCGACCACGAAGGATCGGCCAAATCCACAATAAATCTGGAATTACAAGCAGTTCATAGAAATACAAAAAATCAACTACGCTAT
Organism: Agave tequilana; assembly: GCA_038442645.1. Taxonomy (NCBI): domain Eukaryota; kingdom Viridiplantae; phylum Streptophyta; class Magnoliopsida; order Asparagales; family Asparagaceae; genus Agave; species Agave tequilana. Next base: position 235,730 of record JAVJIF010006169.1, read on the forward strand.
TACAACCATTCATCACACCAATACAATCATAACAGTCTACAGGAATACAATTATACAATCTCAGAAATACAAATACACCCTTCGAAGTGAGAAAACACATAAATCAAGAAGCACCTGCCTAAATCCATGGATCACGCTGTGAAATCCTGAAACTACAAAAATCAATGCATGTGCACGCGTAATGAGTGAGAAAATGAAGAGAGAGAATTAAATAAAAGAGAGGGGTAAACATTGTGAACTGGGGGTGACCAAAAGGAAGCGGTGTCGACCCAAGGGGAGGGTGGCCAGACAATTGGGGAGGAGGAGGGAGGGTGTTGGTGGTATTTGACAGAGATAATAGGGATTTGGTGGTGGTGAGAATCGGGTTGTGGTGATGAAATTGAAGGAGGAAAGAAGAGAAGTGAGAGGTTGTGGTGGTGGAGATAGGGAGGAGATGGTGATGGATTGGGTGGAGATGGTGGTGTTGGGGTGATTGTGGTGGTAATGATGAAGAAGACGGAGGAGGGGGATTTTGAGGAAGAAGGTGGTGGTGATGTTAGAGTTAGAGGAGAGAGGAAGTGGGAGGTGTGTTGCCACTGGAGTTGAGGCTGCCACCGGCCGGGGGTTCACCGAAGAAAAGGTCGACATCGCAGAGAGGCCGTTGGCTTGATAGAGAAGAGAGAGAAAGGGTTGGAGGGAGAGTGAGAGAGATTAGTGAGCGAGAGAGAGAAATTAGAGATTGACATAGAAGATTAGAGAGTAAGAGAGAGAGAGAGAGATTAAGGAGGAGGAGAGCCTATGTCAGCCAAATGAGATAGAAGGAGGGAAGAAAGAAAAGAAAAGAAAAAGAAAGAATAAATAAGAAGAAAGGAGAAGAAATGGGAAGGTGGTGGAAGGTTGTGAAAGGAAAAGCAAAAAGAAAGAAATGGAAAAAAGGGAAAAGAAAAGGAGAGGAAAAGAAAGACAAAGAAAAGAAAAAAGGGAATTACCTGGGCCAAATTCCATATTCAAGAAAGTACAAATATTATTTTATTTGGAAATTTTTGACTAACTCAGAAAAATCCCTAAAATTTTCTAAAATATAGTATTTTGAGGAACATTGTGAAATCAGATTCAAGAAATTTAATCCCGTTTGTAACCTAAAAATTCTGGAATCGATCGGCAATATCGATCGACACCGAATTTAGGAGATTTTGCAAAAATATTCAGAAAAATTACAAAAAATTATGAAAAATCTAAAATATTAAAAATTAATATTTAAAACTAAAGAGGTCCAATATAACCATCAGGAAGGCCAAGTCAAGTAGTATCATCGTATAAAGGAAAGAGATCGGGTCCAATACGAAATAATAAAAAATAATAAAAGAAAAATAAATAAGTGAAAAATAGGAAAATATGAGCGAAAAATCAGGACACGTATCTGAGTACGTATTCCCGGAACATGGTGTTACAATAATATAGTGCAAGAAAATATCATGCTTGTTGCAACAGAAGGAGATGAAAATGACACAAAGTGGGTTGACAATGCATATATCAATAATGAGTATGTTGAGCTCGATGATCTGTATCCAAATGAGTTTCCAAATGACGGCTGGGTTGATATGACTATTATAGAGAATATCAGTGCTGAACACAATAGATTAATCCCACTTGCTACCAATGATTTGAAAGTTGGTAAATATTTGAGTCGAAAGTAAAATTACTACAAGCAATTAATGAATGGTCTATCGTTCTTTCAGTGTCATCAAGACCATCAAAATGAATAGAACTTGTACAATAGTTTGTAATGCTGATGATGGTGGTGGAAAGGATGTCCGTCGTTCTGCCTCAATTCAAAAAAATTCAGGTGGATAGTTCAAAATTAGAAGTTGTACGAGAGCATATAAACTACATGTCAAACTTCAATCCAATCATCATCAGGTAATAACATCCTTTGTGTGCAATGTCATTATGCCTATAGTAAGGAGCAATCTTTATTTGACACCCGATAATATTAGTGAATAAATTTGCAAAAATTTTATATCATAATACCATACAGCAAGGCATGGAATGCTAGAGCCAAGGCATTGTCAAAAATATTTAGAGATTGGAAGTTGTCATATGAGGCTCTCCCTCAATATCTTGATGTAAATTAAAAAACAACCCGGATATCGTAACTTGTTATAAAATTGATCTATATTCATTCAACATGATTTGATTTTGTCGCGTATTTTGGGCTTTTGGACCATGAATTGAGAGTTTTCTTATTGTCGCTCACTTCTTATTATTGATAGTACACATTTGTATAGTAAATACAAAGGGTATTTACTTATTGTAAGTACACCTAGAGGGGGTGAATAGGTGTACGACTAATCTAATGAATAAAATGCGGAAATTAAAACGTAAATTGCAACACACTTAATGTAACCAACGAGTGTAGCCGAATTCCCAGTGAAGGGCTCTGGACTAACTCCTCTTGATTCCTCTGAATAAGAGTTGAGGTGCTATATGAAGCTCTCGTGATTAAACAAAAGTAAGACACACACAAACAAGCCAAGCATATAATATATGAATGAGCAATATGAAATGATGTAAGGCATAATGTAAAAGAGAGATAGTAAGAGAAAGTGGATCAAACGCAAACACCGAGATTTGTTTCGAGGTTCGAGCACACAACTCTACGTCCCCGCCTTCACACAGAAGAATTTCCACTAACTTGTCCACACAGGACTCCCACACAGGGAACCTCCACTGAGAATTTGGGGCAATACAACTGGGAGTACACAACTCCTTTCTCAATTACAAACACAACCTTTACACTTAGAGGTTAGGCACAAAGCCACACAAATCAATCACCTCACACTTGAGGGATGGGCATAAAGCCAAACAACCAATCAACCTCTCACTAAAGGGATAGGGCACAAAGCCACCACTCTAAAAATCAACCTCTACACAAGAGGGATAACACAAAGTAGGAGGGTTTATAACTTAGTGATCAAAAGACCACAAACCAATTCTTTTCCCACAAAACAAAGATCCTATAGAGAGGATAGAATGATAAGCTCAAGTGTGAGATAAACTAAAGGAATGGAAAATAAATACTCAAAGAAAATCCTTGAGAAAAACTAGAAATAAGGATGAAGAAGTTGAAACAAAAATACTTTTCCCAAAATCACTTTTCTCTGATTTTCCAAACCCGAGAAAAACACCAAATCAAATGTAAACTTTAAAGCCCAAAACTTCTTTTGAAAACTTGTAAAAAACACTAGAGAAGATAAAATTTTAGTTCTTGAAATTCTTAATGAAAACTGGCCAAAAGATGGGGTATAAATAGACCCCAACCAGATCTGCCTGTTGGCTGGCAGAAAGGTAAAAATTGACCTTCCGATCGACCGGCCGGTCGACCGGCCAACGGTCAAAAATTTGACCGTTGAGCCTGTCGGTCGACCGCCCGGTCGACCGCGCCCAGAACCAAAGAGCAACGGTCGACCGCCCGGTCGACCGCGCCCAGAACCAGAGAGCAACGGTCGACCGCCCGGTCAACCGGGCCAACCCGAGAGTGGGTTGACTTCAGTCGGTCGACCGCTCGGTCGACCGGCCTAAAAGGTTGGCTGCGTATACATCCTTGTGCACGTCGGTCGACCGGTCCGGTCGACCAACTCTAGCTCCGGTTGACCGGCCCGGTCGACCGCCAGAGCCTGGCAGGGCTAAATTCAGAACTTGAAAATTGGGTTTGTAATTACCAAATAAATCCCATAAATTCTCTAAAAATTCACAAAAATAAGTTCTTAAATTCTTTTTGAAATACAAATATGTGTGAAAAAATTTAACACATATTTTAAGCAATTTGAACCATTTTTGTGACTTACAAATTTTGCCAAAAACTAAAATCCGTATTTTCCAAAACATGGATTTTTGAAATGGAAAAACGTTTTGTCCAAAACTCATCCAAATACTAAAACATGATACTTAAACAACTTGAAGCATGTTGTATATGGATATAATCCAATATACATGAAAGATATATATATCAATGTTTTTGACATTAAATCCAAAAATACGTTTTGTTAAAATACCAAAACACCAAACTCATGAAATAGACTATCAAACTAAGTTTGTTTAAATAGTTGAATCATAGATGTATATAGAACAAATATAATATATATTAAACCATGTAAACTTGTTTTGATTCTATCTATTCATGAAAACCAAGATCAGTTAAATCAACAAACCGAAAACCAAAACATGAAACTTAAACAAGTGTGTGTGTTGTAAACTTGAGCATATCACACTATCTAATCTTTAACAATGGATCTAAACTATAAACTAAACAATGTACCGAAGTCTTCTTGTAGAGCGCCGTCTCCAAGTCGACTCGATCCAAACGTGATCCACCGAGCTTGACTCCAAATGAGTGCTAGGTATTGTAGGCCCAGAGGACTTCCACTCTAGTTTTGATGATGATTAACTCATGTAGTTATATTTACTAATAATCTTGTGATGTTTAGTTTCAGATACTTAACCAAGATATTAGTAGGTGATTAGCTTCAACAAAGGTGTATTGGAACTTCTCACATGGTGATTCAAGAGCCTGAGAGTCAAAGTTCATATCTAGCACTCGTTGGAGTCAAGCTCGGTGGATCACAGTTTGGATCGAGTCGACTTGGAGACAGCGCTCTACAAGAAGACATCGGTACATAGTTTAGATTATGTTTTTAGATCCATTTGTAAAGACTAGATAGTGTGATATGCTCAAGTTCACAACACACACACACTTGTTTCTAGTTTCATGTTTATTAATTTTCGGTTTTTAGTTTAACCGATCTTGGTTTTCATAAATAGATAGAATCAACAAGTTTACATGGTTTAATGTATATTAGATTTGTTCTATATGCATGTATGCTTCAACTATTTAAACAAACTTAGTTTGATAGTCTATTTCATGAGTTTGGTGTTTTGGTATTTTAACAAAACATATTTTCGGATTTAATATCAAAAACATTGATATATATATATATATATATATATATATATATATATATATATATATATATATATATATATATATATATATATATATATATATATCTTTCATATATATTGGATTATATCCATATACAACATGCTTCAATGTTGTTTGATATCATGTTTTTGTATTTGGATGAGTTTTGGACAAAACGAATTTTCAATTCAAAAATCCAAGTTTTAGAAAATACAGTTTTTGATTTTCGGCAAAATTTCTAAGTTACAAAAATAGTTTAACTTGTTTGTAACATGTCTTGATTTCACTCAAACATGTTTGATTTTCAAAGTATTATACTGAACTTATTTTTGTAGATTTTTAGAAATTTTATGGGATTTATTTGACAAATAAAAACCAAGTTTTCTAATCTTTAATTAAGCCCTGCCAGGCTCTGGCGGTTGACCGGGCCGGTCGACCGGACCCAGAGTCGGTCGACCGGACCGGTCGACCGATGTGCACAAGAGTGTGCACATTGACCTGCCACTTGGGCCGGTCGACCGGGCGGTCGACCGACTGCAAGTGCCTCACTCTCGGGTGGGGGCGGTCGACCGGACGGTCGACCGTGTGACTTGGCACGGTCGACCGGGCAGAGAGCAATTTGCTCTCTGGATTGGCACGGTCAACCGGGCGGTCGACCGGAAGGCTCAACGGTCAAAAATTTGATCGTTGGCCGGTCGACCAGCCGGTTGACCGGAAGGCCAAACTGGGCCTAGTCAGCTGCCAAGGGCTAGTTTTTGTTGGGCCTTTAAATACCCCAATCTTTGGCTGTTTTGGCTAAGGTTTTTGAAGAGCAAAAATTCCTACTTCTCTAATATTTATTTCTAAGTTTTCAAAAGAGATTTGGGTTCAAAGTTTTCATCTTTATTTGTTTCAAAAAGGGTTGAAAAATTCAAGAAAAAGGAGAAACTTTGGGATTGGTTTTTGATCTTCATTTTAATCTTATCCTAGTTGTTTTTTCCAATAGTTTTCTTTGAGTTTTTGATTTCCAAACTCTTTATTTTTTTCACACTTGAGCTATATCTTACTATCCTATCTATTAGGATCTTTTATTTGTGGGAAAAATTTGTTTGTGGTCGAGATAGACCACCAAGTGTTGTACCCCTCCTTTATTTGTGATATCCCTCTAGTGAGAGGTGATTGTAGGTATCCCTCTAGTAAGAGGTTGATAGTGGAGGTTTGTTGGTATCCCTCTTAGTGAAGAGGTGGATTGTGTTTGTATTGGCTTTGTGCCTATCCCTCATTTGTGAGGTTGATTTGTGTGGCTTTGTGCCTAGCCTCTAAGTGTAGAGGTTGTGTTGGTTGAGAGAGGAGTTGTGTACTCTCGATTATATTTGCCCCAAATCCTCAGCGGAGGTTCCCTGTGTAGGAGTCCTATGTGGACAAGTTAGTGGATTAGAAATCCTTCTGTGTGAAGGCGGGGATGTAGAGCTGTGTGCTCGAATCTCGAAATAAATCTCGGTGTTTGTGTTTGATCCATTGACTCTAACTCTCTCTCTCTCTCTTTACTATTGTGCCTTGCATCATTCATATTGTCATACATTCATTATATGCTTGGCTTGTTTGTGTGTGCCTCACTTGTGCTTAACCACGAGAGCTTCATATAGCGCCTCAACTCTTATTCAGAGGAATCAAAAGGAGTTAGTCCAAAGCCCTTCATCGGGAATTCGGCTACACTCGTTGGTTGCTTTAAGCATTGTTGCAATTAAGTTTTAATTTCCGCATTTAGTTCATTAGATTAGTCGTACACCTATTCACCCCCTCTAGGTGTACTTTCAATTGGTATCAGAGCCTACGCTCCTGATATTTTGTTTAACCACCTAGGAGTGTGATCTTGGTTTTGCTAATCTATCATTTGCATTTGCATTTGCACACATATAGTTTGCACTCATGGATGTTCCTCCCAAGTTTGATATCTCTAGATTTGACATATGGAAGATTCTTATGAGTTGTCATTTAAAAGCCCTAGTCTTGCATTTTTACCTTGCCATTACCAATGAATCCTACCCAAATGATAGCAAGCATATAGAGGCCAATGCAATAGCCCTAAAGGCACTTAGAGTATCCCTTGATAAAAGTTATTTACATGTGTTTTCTCACTATAAGTCTGCTTTTGCAGTATGGAGCATTTTGACTTCTCTAGAGCTACCAAAGATTATCGATAAGATGAGGAGATCTAGAAGAGACGAGTCTGATGAACGTTGCTTCATGGTCCAAGGGAATGACTCCCTTGAGGTACACTCAGACACTCAACTAGATGCTAGTTCATATTGCAATGAGTGTATGGAGGCTCAAGCCATAAATAATGAACTTGCTGAAAATTGTGAAAAGTTGCTTTCAAAATATAAATTTTTGAAAAAGGATAATATTAGTTTAAAAGAAGAAAATAAAAATTTATCTTCTAAACTTGAGATTGCTTTGCAAGAGAAGGAAGAGATTTCTAGTAAACTTAACTGTTGGAGAGATTCTGTCTCCTCATTTTAAAATACCACAATTGCACGGTCGTTCGATGTAGCATTTGAGGGTCGATCCACAGGGACAAGTGGTTCTTATGGTTTCGACACTTCTAGACGAATTGATCAAAAATTTTGTGTGTTTGTGGGTTATTTGAACTAATTATAATAAAAGAAAAGTCAAGCACCTAGGGTCGAATCCCTAAACTAGAATCAAGTGGTCAATTTCGATGTCCATACCGGTTTGCTTGTCACTTCCTAAATCTCTATTTCTAATAGGCAAACTAAGTCTGAACACTAGTTCTAAGCACATGGTATTATCTGCATCACATAGTCCATCAAAGGTAAATAAAATGACTAAATAAATTAAAAGCAGAAAAAGCAGTAAAAACCCTAAGCATGGACCATTGACTATTAATACATACCTTATCAAATAACTAGTGACTCTAGAAATAATCTCCTAAAAGTTATAAGTCAATTGGTGTGTGCAACAACCCTAGGTAGGAGATCTACCGTTGATCACAAGATAATCTAGTCCGGGTTCATCTCCTCTCGGCGCTTTAAACAAATTTAGCTACTCATGATGAAGTTTTTAGCACAAAACCAATCTGAATAAATAATCAATATTAAAAACTAATCTAACAAATGACAAGAAATAGCAATCAGTCTAATTACACTAATTAATTAAACAAACTAAAATGATTAACAAATAATTAAACTACCTTACCTAAAAAAAACCCATGACTGCCGCACTGTGCCACTCTTCGCACAAGAACCGAGGGAAGAGAAAATATCACATGAACATTAAATAGGTCTCAACAGCCACAAAATCCAAAAGCTAAAGCAATGATGAAGAGTCTCCGTTAAAACCAAAGATTAATCCTCCACTAAAAGTCAAGTTCGGCCAAAAACCAAAGCCTTCAGTGCAAGCGTGAATGGCGGCTAAAAAAATGAGAGAAAAAATAAAAAAAAGTAAAACTAAAACAAAACCTAGCCGCTCCCTATACAACAGCCCTCTCTATTCCTTATATAATAAGGAATATTTACAGAAAAGTCCCTCATATAAAAAATATTACATATTAAATCAGTTTTGACTCAGGCTGATTCTGTAAATGGCCAATACAGACATTCAAACAGTCGAATCAGCAAAAATTATCAACAGCAAAGTTGTAGATCTTCGAGTTCTCTTTCCGTAAATATCTTGAATGACCTCTTTCAGAGTCCTGTACCTAAAGAGATGGCCAAAACATTGCAACATGTTTGGAAAGCAACCCTCAATCTTTTACAAATTGCGTGATTTTATTGCTGAAAGTAACCGAATTCTCTTTTTCCTTTTACCTGTTCCCTCTAAAATATAATCAAATATACCTGAGTAGCATTATTTAAATATAAATAATAGATAATTAGGAGCATAAAAATGATATAAAATTGTGCTGATCAAATACCCCCACACCTATTATTTGCTAGTCCTCGAGCAAAAATAATAAAAAGAAAAAGAAAAACTAAACTACCCTAACTCACTTTCATAGGAATCACGGTTGCACTTAGCACGTGCAACAAGCCGTTAAACCCCTAGGTTACCCCTAGAGGACGAGTTTTGTCTCGTGAGGGTTTTCAGTGGATTACACCCACAAAATCCAAGAAAGTTAGAGATTAAGAAATAAATAAAAGTAAAATAAAGATAACCGAAAATCAAGAAAAACAAATCAATTTTTTTAGTTAACTAGCTAGCAAGATCATCAATTTTCATGAGTTTCATTTTCAAGTAAAACCTCAATTCAAGAAATCATATTGGCTATAAAATAAAGTTTCAAATCCAAAATTGTACACCACCTGCTCTAAGTTTCAGATACTATGTACCCCGTGATCGTGATGTAGTTCTTAAGCTTGGAAATATTTAATTACAACTTCCATACTTTTTTTTGTGATAACAAATTTTTTTCCTTCTTTTTCTTTTTATTTTTTAGACTTTTTTTTAACTATCTTTCGCGTAGAAACCGAGGCTTCCTGAGGCCAAATCACCTAGCAAATTGATAATCAAAATTATTATATTTTTATAGTGTCTAGTCCTATTAGGCTTTCTCAGCTACCCAGATAGCGAGCTTTGGGTCAATGCTCCCAAACCAGATGGTCTTAGGGCAATAAGTGTAAAAACACTCATACGGACTTAATTACTTAAGCAACTGAGGCCACAAGACAAGACTTATTAATATTTATTTTACTATATAATAAATCTTTTTTTTGGCTGTAATCAATATCCCAAGCTTATGAACTAATAGTGAAGTGCTATTGGGTACATAATCACTTAGACTAAGTTTAGATGGTATGTCCGTTTTAAATTCTAATCTTTATTTTAAGACTTTATAACTCTTTCATTTTGATCTTACCCTTAAAATCCACTCATGGATACTAAATCACTCACATACTAGCTAATCATTTGCAAAAAAATTTCAACTCTTTTTTTTCTTTTTTTTCAAATTTTTTTAAGACTCCTAAAAGAAAATAAAGATAAAGAAAGGGGGGAAAAAACCCTAAAAGCAAAACCAAATAAATTTAAAAAAACTCCTAAAGGGAAAAAAATGTGAATCTCCCTCCCCACACTTAAACTGTGTCATGTCCTCATACACACAAATGAATACAGAGATAAAAATAATGTAGCATGTAATTTACACATCCAAAACATACACACAATCATGATGATCACGCAATCCAAGCATACAAAAGATATATAAATATAAACAGTATACTAGAATTAGAAATACTCACAGTGCACTAGAAAATCAAGCTGTCGAAACAACAAAAATTCTCCCTGTGTGTGGTGGATGCCTCCTTACTTATCCTGTATCACTTGTAATAAACTCGACACATAGGTTAGAGGAAGAGAAATAAAAGACTCACTAAAACTGACTCAACTAACTAAAAGAGAAATAAAAAGACTCAACAACTAAAAGAAAAAAAAAGTAAAACTAAAACAAAACCTAGCCGCCCCCTATACAGCAGCCCTCTCTATTCCTTATATAATAAGGAATATTTATAGAAAAGTGCCTCAGATAAAAAATATTACATATTAAATCAGTTTTGACTCAGGCTGATTTTGTAAATGGCCAATACGGACATTAAAATAGTTGAATCAGCAAAAATTATCAACAGCAAAAGATTAGATCTTCGAATTCTCTTTCTGTAGATATCTTAAATGACCTCTTTTAGAGTCCTGTACCTAAAGTGATGGCCAAAACACTGCAACATGTTTGGAAAGTAACCCTCAATCTTTTACAAATTGCGTGATTTTATTGCTGAAAGTAACCGAATTCCCTTTTTTTTCTTTTACCTATTCCCTGCAAAATATAATCAAATATACCCAAGTAGCATTATTTAAATACAAATAATAGATAATTAGGAGCGTAAAAATGATATAAAATTGTGCTAATCAGTGACTCACTTAAATCCCAACTAAATCTTGCCTAAAAGAAAATGAATTTTTGAAAAATAAAAATGATTGTGAAATAATTTTGAAGAAAAATGAAAACTTGTCTTCAAAAGTTGATTTGTTTTAAAAGAAAATGATTCTTTAAAAATGAAAATTGTTTCTATTTCAAAGGAATTGGATTTGATGTCTAAGAAAAATGTTTCTTTGAATAATGATTTAGATCACATGTTTGTCATGCTAGTGTAGCTTCACCATCTAGCTCACATATTGCATGCTTCACTTCTTCTAACATTGAAAATGATATATCTATGTTTAAGAAGAATATGGATTTTTTGGGCTCCACTTTGAGCCAATGTACTTTAAACCATACACGTTTGGAATCTATGTTTCGAAAGAAACAAGTTCCATCTTTGCACGCACACAAATCACGACATACACATGCTCCTCACGTACACACCCATAACACGATGTATGCTCATGTGTACACATGTACACATTGTGGACGTAAGGGCCACCTTGCTAAATTTTGCTATGATAAGATACATGATGAAAATTTAGCAACTAAAATTGTTTGGGTTAGGAAAGGTGCTAACCCCCATGAACCCAAAAGAGTGTGGGTACCAAAGACCACCCCTATTGTTTTTGATGTAGGTGTGGGCTCTCGCATGACGTGAGAGTGATGGTGCCTTGAAGTGGATGCGTTCCGAGCTTAAAGAGGACTATTTGGATGCATCACTTTCAAGGGGAGTTTGGTAGGAGGACCACCTTATTTTGGAGACATGGAGAGTTGCCCTCATAGTTTTGGCAATAATCCCTTACTCCTCATTTATGTTTACATGCTTATCTTATTGTTGATTTCTAGCATGTCATGTTTTAAGTTCATTATATCATATGCCATGTTTATTAGATTAGTGATATACATGTTTAGTTATTTGAGACACCCATGTCTAATATGGATTTATATCTTTGTGTTCTCACATTTATTTTTAACTAATGTGTATGTCCTAAATCTAAGCATGTGCATGTACATAATGATCATATGTATGAGTTTTGTTTTTGATGCTTCATGTTTTGATTACATGTTTAGATGTTAGTTTTCATTAAAACTTGAATGTATACTTGTACAACTAGTGAGCCACAAATAGACTATTATATGTTTGTACTTGAATGCTCATTTGTACCCATTAGATGTACTAGTATAGCCTAGTTTTGATGATTCATGCATTTGACTTGTATTCCCATATTGTACATGTTTTTCATGTTTATATATTTAACTTCATGTATATGTCTATTTTGTCTAAACTAATTGTTATACATATACATCCTTGAGCCACTTGCCTTCATGCATATACTTTTATGGACTCGTTATGTTTTGAATATGTATGTATACTTTAGTTTGTACAAGACATACATATACCCTGAAGATTAAATCGTTTTGATGATTTTCATGTTTTAAGAAATTTCATAATTGAGCTAAATTGACTATTTTCATGATTATGTCTTTCACACAAAACTTGTACACTCACATTATTTGAGGTTTTCTCATGATTTTGTTTTCATGAGTCCTATATGAGCTTTATATCTTTTTAGTGTCAATTGTTGAGTGATTTTCATGTTTCATGAAATATATTTTTATTTTATTCCTTCGTACTAGTTTACAAATTTTTCATATAACTAGTTCGTATTCTTCATTATGGTAGAGCTTTTCAAATATACTATTTTTTCAAACCTATTTTTGAAAACCCTACCCATTAAAGGGCGGTTGGTAGGGCGACCATGCCTTGTATGCTTATTATTAAAAATCCCTTTAAACATGTGCATGAAATGAGTGGTAGGTAATATAAGTTATACACTTGATCTTATTGTGTTTCAATTGGTATCATTGGATCCTTTCAATTGGTGTCACTATTGACATTCTTTTTGTATACTCATATATATATTTTATTTGTGCTTACTATATCTCTATATCTTTGAGCACAAATTTTGGTTATGCTAAGCTTGATTTCTTTAATGACTATTTTATTTCGATTGACTATGTTTCAATTGGTATCTTATACAAGCTTAAGCATCGTTTTATTTGGTATTTCATAAAGGGGGGGAAAATTTTATATTTCACCTTTCAATTGATTTTGTTATTCTACTCCCACACTTTATGTTAAAAATGATTAAAAAAATTGATATTGATTATTTTTGGTATCATATGCTTTTGATGAAAAATTACTTTCAATTGGTACTAATCTTTACAAATTGGTATCAAGATTATCTATAAGTTTACTTAAAATTGGTATGTTTTATTTATATCAAAATTTTTAATTTATTTACATACAATTGGTATTTAATTGGTATTTATTTACTGTTGGTATCAATTGATATTTAAATCCATATTAAAATATTTGTTTTATGTACCACATTGTGTACTTTCAATTATGTGCTTTCAATTGGTATATTTCTTTGATATCATGATGCACTAAATTGATATATTTTTTCTTACAATTGGTATCAAGAAAGTTTTGTTTTGATTTCACCCCTTATTAATATTTTTTTGTTTTTTGTTTAAGACAAAAAGGGGAGAATATTGTTTTCTTTGACCCCTTTGTTGATGATTGACAAAAATGGGGAGAAGTATTTGAGTTTATATGCATGAGTTTATATGCATGTTTATTGTTTAGTGATTATCTTTCCAATTGGTATCAAGAATTTTGTTTTATTGATTGGTATCAAGAGGTTAAGTTTTTTTTATTGAAATTTTTATTGGTATCAAGAGCTTAAGAACATGTTTATTTTAAAAAGGAAAAGGAATTTATTTTAAAAGTTTGGTATCAAGAGCATGTTTATTTCATGTTTGGTATCAAGAGCATGTTCATTTCATTATTTTATGCATGTTGATGCATATCTATGTTTAGTATACATTGCATATATTTATTATTTATTGCTATGCATGAGTTAAGAGGGAGCTTCTTTGAAGCTTAACTTTAATCCATACATATATAACTCCATGAGTTTTGTCATCATCAAAAAGGGGGAGATTGTTGGCTCAGAGGCCTTCCACTCTAGTTTTGATGATGATTAACTCATGTAGTTATGTTTACTAATAATCTTGTGATGTTTAATTTCAGATACTTAAGCAAGATATTAGTAGGTGATTAGCTTCAACAAAGGTGTATTGGAGCTTCTCACATGGTGATTCAAGAGCCCGAGCGTCAAAGTTCATATCTAGCACTCGTTGGAGTCAAGCTCGGTGGATCACAATTTGGATCGAGTCGACTTGGAGACGGCGCTCTACAAGAAGACTTCGGTACATAGTTTAGATTATGTTTTTAGATCCATTTGTAGAGACTAGATAGTGTGATATGCTCAAGTTCACAACACACACACTTGTTTCTACTTTCATGTTTATTGATTTTCGGTTTTTGGTTTAACCGATCTTGATTTCATGAATAGATAGAATCAAGAAGTTTACAAGGTTTAATGTATATTAGATTTGTTCTATGTACATGTATGCTTTAACTATTTAAACAAACTTAGTTTGATAGTCTATTTCATGAGTTTGGTGTTTTAGTATTTTAACAAAACATATTTTCGGATTTAATATCAAAAAAATTGATATATATATCTTTCATGTATATTGGATTATATCCATATACAACATGCTTCAATGTTGTTTCATATCATGTTTTTGTATTTGGATGAGTTTTGGACAAAACGAATTTTCGATTAAAAAATTCAAGTTTTAGAAAATACAGTTTTTGATTTTCGGCAAAATTTCTAAGTTACAAAAATAGTTCAACTTATTTGTAACATATCTTGATTCACTCAAACATGTTTGATTTTCAAAGTATTATACTGAACTTATTTTTGTAGATTTTTAGAAATTTTATGGGATTTATTTGACAAATAAAAATCAAGTTTTCTAATCCCTAATTAAGCCCTGCCAGGCTCTGGCGGTCGACCGGGCCGGTCGACCGGACCTAGAGTTGGTCGACCGGACCGGTCGACCGACGTGCACAAGAGTGTGCACGCTGACCTGCCACTTGGGCCGGTCGACCAGGCGGTCGACCGACTGCAAGTGCCTCACTCTCGGGTGGGGGCGGTCGACCAGACGGTCGACCGTGTGGCTTGGCACGGTCGACCGGGCGGTCGACCGGCCAGAGAGCAATTTGCTCTCTTGATTGGCACGGTCGACCGGGCTGTTGACCAGAAGGCTCAACGGTCAAAAATTTGACTGTTGGCCGGTCGACCGGCCGATCGATTGGAAGGCCAAACTGGGCCTAGTCAGCTGCCATCGGTTAGCTTTTGTTGGGGCCTTTAAATACCCCAATCTTTGGCTATTTTGGCCAAGGGTTTTGAAGAGCAAAAATTCCTAATTCTTTAGTGTTTATTTTCAAGTTTTCAAAAGAGTTTTGGGTTCAAAGTTTTCATCTTTATTTGTTTCAAAAAGGGTTGGAAAATTCAAGAAAAAGGAGAAACTTTGGGATTGGTTTTTGATATTCATTTTAATCTTATCCTAGTTATATTTTTCCAATAGTTTTCTTTGAGTTTTTGATTTTCAAACTCTTTGTTTTTTCACACTTGAGCTATATCTTACTATCCTATCTATTAGGATCTTTTTATTTGTGGGAAAATTTGTTTGTGGTTGAGATAGACCACCAAGTGTTGTACCCCTCCTTTATTTGTGATATCCCTCTAGTGAGAGGTGATTGTGGGTATCCCTTTAGTGAGAGGTTGATAGTGGAGGTTGTGTTGGTATCCCTCTTAGTGAAGAGAGGGATTGTGTAACGCCCCGATTCCACGGATACGGGGACGTCACTGCGACGTATATACGTAGGTCAGAAAATACCCTCACGTATATACGCTAAGCATAAAAGTACAACAAGGATCAGAGTACGACACAAAGCGTGGTATTCATACATGTGCCAACACAAGAAGTACACATACAAAGTTATCACAGGATATTATAAAGTATTACACATTACATGTGTATTACATCATAACCAAGTCCAAAAGAAATATATACAAATATGTATACAAAAAGCTCACAAGTAGAAGAAGATCTCGTGAGTCAAAAGGTAAGTCTGGCACGAGGGGACTGGAACTAGTCCGCCTGCTTACTAAGGTAAGCTTGGTCCTCTGTGGATGGCTCCACTTCGTTCCAAGCTTCGGAATCTGAATGTGCAAATCCAAGGAGTCAAGACATATAACAATAAACAAACTATAGCCAAGTGGCTAAGGAACATGAATAAGGAAAGATGAAACAGTTATAAGGAATATCAACTAACAAGTATGAAAAGCATGAAGAGATAAAATCCTAATACAATGAATCTACAGTTAACGTCTTATTATTATTACTTGTCTTACTGTGATATCTAACTATGTGACCCAGCGTCCCAGAGCACATAGATCCATATCCTAGTAAAGCAAGGTTGTTATTGGAAACAGCGGTTGTATCGACGAACTATGTTTACAGTGGGTCCCGTGCATGCCCGGGACCACGGTCCAGGGTGTTCCGTTGCTTGATAACGGAACCAGCCGCAAGGCCTATCAGGAGGGACTTATGTATGCCCTTTGTCATGACAGTATTCAGGAAGAGGGAGCAAGCACTCCCCTCGGTCCCCTGGAGGCCCTCAGGTCAGACCGGAAATATGATTGTACAATATACCTAATGCCACTGTAAACACGAACACATATCGATATCCGCATATTTCCCCGACCCATGTGTAAGTTGATCCATTTTATACAAAAGTCAAGTATATCATGCTTGGTTTAAGAGATAGCATGATAAGGGGTGATATTCACAATTTAACAAATCATGGAGCGAGAATATAATAACAAGTCATGAAGTAACAAGTGGTGAGATCCATAAAGTAACATGTCATGTAATACCAGTTATGAAGCATGAACAGGAATAATATGTTACCCATGTATCAATGATAAGATCAAATTCAGAAAAGAAATCAACTAAGTCAAACAGTCAGAATTAGTCGACTAGGTAAAAGGGTTAGTCGACTAATAGGGGACTTAAGTCGACTAATAGTCTAGATGAGTCGACTAAAACTGGGAAACAGAGAGTTGGGTTTCTGTTTCAGGAAAAGTTAGTCGACTAGGGTGAAATGTATAGTGTAACGCCCCGATCCCGCTGATACGGGGACGTCACTGCGACGTATATACGTAGGTCAGAACTACCCTCCCGTATATACGCTAAGCATCAGTACAAACAAGAATCAGAGTACGGAAGCAAATGGTGCATTATACATTCCAACACATATAGTACAATTACACAGTTATCATCAGAGTGATTACAATATTACATGAATATCATATCACTAATATGCGCAAATGCGAGAGAACAAAGGAATATACATGTATGGACAACATAAAAGATACATGTATATGAACAGTACAAAAGAGTGCTCACGAGGTAACTGGAGAGACCACGCTACCGCTGCGCTACTCTGATCAATAAACAGGGGGAAATCCTCACGCTCCAAGCTCCATGACCTGGACATGAGAATCCAGGGGAGTCAGTGAAACCCCCCAGGCGAGTATGATACAATGCCAGGTGGCAAGCCAGGGTAAGCACAAGTGAGAAACTCAGAAGACAGGAGGGTTAGAACATAATAAAGTATATATATAAGAACAGGTATGACATAACTATCGCAAAACCGGAAATACAAGGTAAAGCTGATTACAAGCAAAAGTGATTGTATATACTTAGGTCACGGTCCCATGAGACTAGTACATCGAAGGAATAATCCAAACAAGGAAACCCTCATCTATATACCTCTATCTCATGCCACAGTAATCCAAGCATATAGAATCAGAGTTGCAAATCACACTATAATCATAACGAGAATACAAAACAAGATGACATGAATCATAATGAGAAAGACATAATCCAATAACCGGAATCATCACTGGGATCACGACAAGTAACTAATAGTCATAACAGGAACTAAGACAGGAATCATAGCTGGTACACATAACGGTAATTATAACAGAGAACACAACTGACATCTATTATTATTATTACTCGCCTAACCCATATATCTAGGTATGTGTTTCGGTATCGATCCCAACTCACATACATCCATATATAAGCTATTCGAGGTTTGTTAACGGAAGTAGATGGAGAACTGATATCGCTTCTTATAGTGCTTCACATGTCCACATACACCGGGGACCAGTTTAGTGGTCCAACGGTTCCCACCGCCTGGGACCGGCTAACAGGCTCGATAATAGTTCACATACACCGGGGACCAGTTTAGTGGTCCAACGGTTCCCACCACCTGGGACCGGCTTGGAGGCTCAATGTCCCCCATATACTTCCATCACTATAAGCAAGGTATCATTCCGGCATCCATCACTTCCACCCATACCCCATATAAGTTGTAGCTTATTAAAGATTATCAGTTTACGGGAATAAATGAACATGACAGTAGTAACCCTACAGACTCAAGAGGTGGCCCCCATGGATTCAAGAGGTGGCCCCCACCGTGTGGTGTGGCACTTTGTTCCATGTGGCACTTTGTTCTGAGGGAGTGGATTCTAGAGGTGGCCCCCACTATTGGACGGTGTGGCACTTAGTTCCATAAAACAAGGTAGGATTCCCGTAAATAAGATAATCGTAAAGTCAAGTGTATCATGCTCGGTTTAAGGGATAGCATGACAAAGTGGTGATGTCTAGCAAGCAATAAAACATAACAAAGAAATGTAGAATGGGCCGGGTCAATCATGACATAACTATAGGGTCTGGCAAGGTAGCGGCATGTCAGTTGGTCAGGTGATAACATACTAGGTGTCATGTGATATACATGGGTTAAAAGGAAACATGAAATTGACAGGTCTGGAATAATAGCATGGCGAGTGATGACATATCAGGAACCAAGAATACAACGACCACGAAGGGTCTGCCACGCATAGTATGTAAACAGTAAAAGATATATGGAATAAAGTATATGAAAACATGAAGCAAATAAATGAAATAAGAATGCAAGAAGGTAGCGAGTAAGAATACTCGCCCAAATCACCAAAACGCCGAAATATCCGGAATCCACTGAAGTTCGGGATGCGCCATAACCTGTGATATAAACATGTAGAGTGAAGAGAAGTGAGAAAGAAGTAGGGTAAGTGATGTTTGTCAGGTGACAAGTCAAGTGATACCTATATGTGATATAAGTCTAGAGGATAAGGTTCATGGTCAAGAAGGAAATCAACTATAACTGATAGGCAAGGTTAGTCGACTAGGGTGGAAGAGTAGTCGACTAATAGTGGAGTTAGTCGACTAGGAATATGGGGTAGTCGACTAATACTGTGATCCAGAGAGTTTGGTTTTCTGTTTCAGGAAGAGTTAGTCGACTAGGGTCAAGGGACTAGTCGACTAATATAGGTTTCAAGTCGACTAACAGGTACGCAAGTCGACTAAGTCTGGGATAAAGAGAATTGGGGTCACTGTTCCAGGAAACATTAGTCGACTAAGGCAAAATGGCTAGTCGACTAAGGTGTTCAAGTCGACTAATAAAATAGGCTTAAGTCGACTGGGCCGAGAGTTGGTTTCTGGTCCAAGGAGGGCTAGTCGACTAGGTGAATTCAGGAGTCGACTAATAGGGATTTCCAGAGAGTTGATCAGTCGACTAATATTCGGGGTAAGTCGACTAATACTGTGTTTTCCAGAAAAACTAGGTTTCAGCTAAGTGTTCTAGTCGACTAGGTTCTAGGTCAAGTCGACTAATACTGGTCGGGGAGCAGTTTACAGAACTGAACTTAGGGGTTGTTCTTGATGGCAAAAATGGGGTTTTTATGACATTAGGGGACCTGATTTACTAACACAAGTCTTGGTGAGCAATATGCTTACATGAGAAGGTTAGATTTGAGTATGATGACCTAAAAATAGGATTTCTAGTGTGCAAGTGTACAAGGATCTCTACCCTAATCATATGGAGTGTTAACTAGGTCTTGGTGAGTGAGGTACTCACTTGGATGGGTCCAATTGGAAGCTTGATCCAAGATGGAGATGATGGTGGCTTCAATCCATGAATTGTTGTTGAAGCTTGAAGTGGAGGAGTAGCTCTTGGTGTAGCCTTGGGGTTGATGGTTGAAGATGATGTCCTTGTGATGAAGCCCTAGTTGAACTCTTGAAGTCTTGAGGTGGAGGTGGAAGAGTCTAGGGGAGTTCTTTGGATTAGGGTTTGGTGGAGGAAGAAGAGGGATTTTGGGGGAGAGTTTCTCTCTTGTTGAAGTGGAAGAGAAAAAGTGACTTGCAAAAGGAAATGAATAAATATGATGGGGATTTTGTGAAGTGAGTGCAAAAAGGATAGATGCAAGGGGTTTTCTTGCAAAAAGGGAGGTGAGGTGTCCCTCACAAGGCCACTTGGCCGGCTAAGGGAAGGAGAGAGTGTTAGTGGGGTTAGGTGAGAAGTTGAGTGGGAAATGAGGTGGCAACCTAGGTGGAAATAGGAATTGCAATAATCGGAAAAATGCCCGAAATTCCAGTACTTCGGAATGATCTGAAAATTTTACCAAAAATCAAGAATAACATATAAAGACCAATAGTGAAATCCGTTCGAAGAAATACTGTATAGTTTTGAAACTAAAAATCCCGGAACCAGTTATCTACCGACTCCGTTGGAATTTTCATAAAATCATAAAATCCTCAGAAAAAGAATGTAGGTAGAAAATATGATTCTAAGAAATAAAGTCTAAAGAACCATCATGAAATTCCAAGCCGTTTGTAAAATAAAAATCCGGGAATCGGTCAGCGGTACTGGTCGACACCGGTTTTAGAGAAATTCCTTTTAATCCAAGATAATTCCAGAAAATCATATAAAATCTAAATATTGGAAAATAATCTTTGGAACTGAAATCGGTCAAATCTAAACACCGGAAAGGCCAAATCGGGTAATATACTAGGATCGGGTCCTTCGGTTCAGACTAGGGCTGACTCCGTGTCCACGAATCCAAATCCAAAACAAAAATAATCATATAAGGAATTCATCATACAGAATAAATACAGGAAACAAATCGAAAAAATACGGCTGAAAATCTGAATACGTAACTAAGTACGTATTCCGGAAACGGGGTATTACAATCCACCCACCTTACAAAAAAATTGCGTCCTCGCAATTTCGTTAAGGGGTAAATTGAACACAAAGGGGACAAAGGTGGAATTTATACTAATTAAGATATGAAGCACTATAGGTAGGGCTCTCAAGTCAACTGAATAATAATCATACTCTGCATTTCCGGCTGATGATGTCGTGGCTGTGTAATAAATCTTTAGAATAATGCTGAATAATACTGATGATGTCGTGGCTGTGAAATAAATGAATACTGATGATGTCGTGGCTGTGTAATAAAGAAAACCCCGAAAATCCTGAGCATAATAAAGAAGACCGATAATTAAGAATCCGACTGCTGTCTTCTGAAAGATAGCCAGATCAAGATCGATCTGGAGAATACCAAGCTTCATAGAATTGGCCAAAGAGATCACATAATAGCTTCCTTCTGAACCAGCCACTACCTCTCTAGTCTAGTCATACCTTAAAATAGTATAAGGCTTCATAAAACCAAAACAGGGAAAGGATAGGAAGGATTTAGGAATCAAAGGAAAGATAGTCAAGGAGGGATTTGAAATCAAAGGAAAGATAGTCAAGAAATAGATAACTCTGCACTTGCAGTTGGAATGTATAACCAAGACTCATGTATTCCAGTTGCAAATCTCTTTACCATTGATTTGCCTTCTGGACGTACTGAGGAAGTTAGAGCCTAAGCTCTGATACCAACCTGTAACGCCCCGATCCCGCTGATACGGGGACGTCACTGCGACGTATATACGTAGGTCAGAACTACCCTCCCGTATATACGCTAAGCATCAGTACAAACAAGAATCAGAGTACGGAAGCAAATGGTGCATTATACATTCCAACACATATAGTACAATTACACAGTTATCATCAGAGTGATTACAATATTACATGAATATCATATCACTAATATGCGCAAATGCGAGAGAACAAAGGAATATACATGTATGGACAACATAAAAGATACATGTATATGAACAGTACAAAAGAGTGCTCACGAGGTAACTGGAGAGACCACGCTACCGCTGCGCTACTCTGATCAATAAACAGGGGGAAATCCTCACGCTCCAAGCTCCATGACCTGGACATGAGAATCCAGGGGAGTCAGTGAAAACCCCCAGGCGAGTATGATACAATGCCAGGTGGCGAGCCAGGGTAAGCACAAGTGAGAAACTCAGAAGACAGGAGGGTTAGAACATAATAAAGTATATATATAAGAACAGGTATGACATAACTATCGCAAAACCGGAAATACAAGGTAAAGCTGATTACAAGCAAAAGTGATTGTATATACTTAGGTCACGGTCCCATGAGACTAGTACATCGAAGGAATAATCCAAACAAGGAAACCCTCATCTATATACCTCTATCTCATGCCACAGTAATCCAAGCATATAGAATCAGAGTTGCAAATCACACTATAATCATAACGAGAATACAAAACAAGATGACATGAATCATAATGAGAAAGACATAATCCAATAACCGGAATCATCACTGGGATCACGACAAGTAACTAATAGTCATAACAGGAACTAAGACAGGAATCATAGCTGGTACACATAACGGTAATTATAACAGAGAACACAACTGACATCTATTATTATTATTACTCGCCTAACCCATATATCTAGGTATGTGTTTCGGTATCGATCCCAACTCACATACATCCATATATAAGCTATTCGAGGTTTGTTAACGGAAGTAGATGGAGAACTGATATCGCTTCTTATAGTGCTTCACATGTCCACATACACCGGGGACCAGTTTAGTGGTCCAACGGTTCCCACCGCCTGGGACCGGCTAACAGGCTCGATAATAGTTCACATACACCGGGGACCAGTTTAGTGGTCCAACGGTTCCCACCACCTGGGACCGGCTTGGAGGCTCAATGTCCCCCATATACTTCCATCACTATAAGCAAGGTATCATTCCGGCATCCATCACTTCCACCCATACCCCATATAAGTTGTAGCTTATTAAAGATTATCAGTTTACGGGAATAAATGAACATGACAGTAGTAACCCTACAGACTCAAGAGGTGGCCCCCATGGATTCAAGAGGTGGCCCCCACCGTGTGGTGTGGCACTTTGTTCCATGTGGCACTTTGTTCTGAGGGAGTGGATTCTAGAGGTGGCCCCCACCATTGGACGGTGTGGCACTTAGTTCCATAAAACAAGGTAGGATTCCCGTAAATAAGATAATCGTAAAGTCAAGTGTATCATGCTCGGTTTAAGGGATAGCATGACAAAGTGGTGATGTCTAGCAAGCAATAAAACATAACAAAGAAATGTAGAATGGGCCGGGTCAATCATGACATAACTATAGGGTCTGGCAAGGTAGCGGCATGTCAGTTGGTCAGGTGATAACATACTAGGTGTCATGTGATATACATGGGTTAAAAGGAAACATGAAATTGACAGGTCTGGAATAATAGCATGGCGAGTGATGACATATCAGGAACCAAGAATACAACGACCACGAAGGGTCTGCCACGCATAGTATGTAAACAGTAAAAGATATATGGAATAAAGTATATGAAAACATGAAGCAAATAAATGAAATAAGAATGCAAGAAGGTAGCGAGTAAGAATACTCGCCCAAATCACCAAAACGCCGAAATATCCGGAATCCACTGAAGTTCGGGATGCGCCATAACCTGTGATATAAACATGTAGAGTGAAGAGAAGTGAGAAAGAAGTAGGGTAAGTGATGTTTGTCAGGTGACAAGTCAAGTGATACCTATATGTGATATAAGTCTAGAGGATAAGGTTCATGGTCAAGAAGGAAATCAACTATAACTGATAGGCAAGGTTAGTCGACTAGGGTGGAAGAGTAGTCGACTAATAGTGGAGTTAGTCGACTAGGAATATGGGGTAGTCGACTAATACTGTGATCCAGAGAGTTTGGTTTTCTGTTTCAGGAAGAGTTAGTCGACTAGGGTCAAGGGACTAGTCGACTAATATAGGTTTCAAGTCGACTAACAGGTACGCAAGTCGACTAAGTCTGGGATAAAGAGAATTGGGGTCACTGTTCCAGGAAACATTAGTCGACTACGGCAAAATGGCTAGTCGACTAAGGTGTTCAAGTCGACTAATAAAATAGGCTTAAGTCGACTGGGCCGAGAGTTGGTTTCTGGTCCAAGGAGGGCTAGTCGACTAGGTGAATTCAGGAGTCGACTAATAGGGATTTCCAGAGAGTTGATCAGTCGACTAATATTCGGGGTAAGTCGACTAATACTGTGTTTTCCAGAAAAACTAGGTTTCAGCTAAGTGTTCTAGTCGACTAGGTTCTAGGTCAAGTCGACTAATACTGGTCGGGGAGCAGTTTACAGAACTGAACTTAGGGGTTGTTCTTGATGGCAAAAATGGGGTTTTTATGACATTAGGGGACCTGATTTACTAACACAAGTCTTGGTGAGCAATATGCTTACATGAGAAGGTTAGATTTGAGTATGATGACCTAAAAATAGGATTTTTAGTGTGCAAGTGTACAAGGATCTCTACCCTAATCATATGGAGTGTTAACTAGGTCTTGGTGAGTGAGGTACTCACTTGGATGGGTCCAATTGGAAGCTTGATCCAAGATGGAGATGATGGTGGCTTCAATCCATGAATTGTTGTTGAAGCTTGAAGTGGAGGAGTAGCTCTTGGTGTAGCCTTGGGGTTGATGGTTGAAGATGATGTCCTTGTGATGAAGCCCTAGTTGAACTCTTGAAGTCTTGAGGTGGAGGTGGAAGAGTCTAGGGGAGTTCTTTGGATTAGGGTTTGGTGGAGGAAGAAGAGGGATTTTGGGGGAGAGTTTCTCTCTTGTTGAAGTGGAAGAGAAAAAGTGACTTGCAAAGGAAATGAATAAATATGATGGGGATTTTGTGAAGTGAGTGCAAAAAGGATAGATGCAAGGGTTTTCTTGCAAAAAGGGAGGTGAGGTGTCCCTCACAAGGCCACTTGGCCGGCTAAGGGAAGGAGAGAGTGTTAGTGGGGTTAGGTGAGAAGTTGAGTGGGAAATGAGGTGGCAACCTAGGTGGAAATAGGAATTGCAATAATCGGAAAAATGCCCGAAATTCCAGTACTTCGGAATGATCTGAAAATTTTACCAAAAATCAAGAATAACATATAAAGACCAATAGTGAAATCCGTTCGAAGAAATACTGTATAGTTTTGAAACTAAAAATCCCGGAACCAGTTATCTACCGACTCCGTTGGAATTTTCATAAAATCATAAAATCCTCAGAAAAAGAATGTAGGTAGAAATATGATTCTAAGAAATAAAGTCTAAAGAACCATCATGAAATTCCAAGACGTTTGTAAAATAAAAATCCGGGAATCGGTCAGCGGTACTGGTCGACACCGGTTTTAGAGAAATTCCTTTTAATCCAAGATAATTCCAGAAAATCATATAAAATCTAAAATATTGGAAAATAATCTTTGGAACTGAAATCGGTCAAATCTAAACACCGGAAAGGCCAAATCGGGTAATATACTAGGATCGGGTCCTTCGGTTCAGACTAGGGCTGACTCCGTGTCCACGAATCCAAATCCAAAACAAAAATAATCATATAAGGAATTCATCATACAGAATAAATACAGGAAACAAATCGAAAAAATACGGCTGAAAATCTGAATACGTAACTAAGTACGTATTCCGGAAACGGGGTATTACATATAGTCGACTAACAGATACCTAAATCGACTAATAGTGGGGCTAAGTCGACTAAAACTGTGATACAGAAAGTTGGGATTTATTTCAGGAATTATTAGTCGACTAAGGTCAAGGTTGTAGTCGACTAAGGGTATCTAGTCGACCAATAAAATAGACTAAGTCGACTGGAGCCGAGAGTTGGTGTTTCCTGGTCCAGGGAAAGATTAGTCGACTAGGTTAAAAATGTAGTCGACTAAGGGGGTCTAGTCGACTGGTAATATGGCTTAGTCGACTAAAACTGTGAAATCAGAAAAGGTTAAGTTTCAGCTAAGGTGGGTTAGTCGACTGGTCCCTAGGTTAAGTCGACTAATCGTGGGGAGAACAGTAACAGAACAGATTTTCTGATGGTTGTTTGATGGGCTAAAAATATGATTTTTATGGCACAAGTGTACATGAATGATCAACACAAGTAAACAAGGAAGTTGTCTAGTCTTGGTGAGTAAAAATACTCACTTCGAACGGTTATGTGAAAGTTCTACGAGTTCCGAATGATCGTTGACGACAATATCACCAACTAGGTCTTTGGCGATACTTCCGATGAAGAGATATGCAATCCAAATCCAAGGGTTGTAGTTGCTTGAGAAGGAGATGAAGACTTTGAGGTGGTTTGGAGTTAGGGTTTGAGATGGAGAAGAAAATGGTGAAGGCTAATCTCTTGGTAAAGTGAAGAAAAGAGAAAAGAATTGTAAAAGAAAGTTTATATAGGATTTTGATTTTGTAAGGGAGGTGTAAATAATGTAAATGTGAGGGGTTTATTGCAAAATAGGAGAGGGGATGGGTGTCCCTCTTCTTGGCCACTTGGCCGGCCATCGGAGAGAGAGAGAGAGATGCATTAAATGAGGGGGTTGGTGAGATTATGTGGAGTTGGAATTTTGGAAGAGATTTGAATTTTTTGGAAAAAATGGGAAAAGTTTGTGGTTGTGGAGAAAGAGAAATAAAGGAAAAGGAAAAATGGAAAGAAATTCATAAAGGAAGATATTTACTCTTGGACTTAGAATATAAAAAATGAAAAGACAAGTTCCCGGGTTTAAGTCGAGGATACGGAAAATATTTCGGAAAATACCGAAATCGTCCGAAATTCAAGTATCTCGGAACGACTCGAAAATTTCACCAAAAATCAATAATAATATATGAAGACTAATAGTGAAATCCTTTTTAAGAAATACTTTATAGTTTTAAAACTAAAAATCCCGGAATCAGTTATCTACCGACTCCGTTGGAATTTTCATAAATTCATAAATTCTCAGAAAAAGTATTTAAGTAGAGAATATGATTCTAAGAAATAAAGTCTAAAGGACCATCTAGAAATTCCTAACTGTTTGAGAATTAAAATTCCAGGAATCGATCAGCGACACTGGTCGACACCGGTTTTGAAGAAATATATTTAAATTCAGGAAAAATCCAGAAAATCATATAAAATCTAATATATTGGAAAATGATGTTTGAAATTGAGATCGGTCAAATACAGGAAGTATATCGAAAATACGATCGAAAAGCTGAATACGCAACTAAGTACGTATTCTGGAAACGGGGTATTACAGATTGTGTTTGTATTGGCTTTGTGCCTATCCCTCATTTGTGAGATTGATTTGTGTGGCTTTGTGCCTAGCCTCTAAGTGTAGAGGTTGTGTTGGTTAAGAGAGGAGTTGTGTACTCCCGATTGTATTTGCCCCAAATCCTCAGTAGAGGTTCCCTGTGTGGGAGTCCTGTGTGGACAAGTTAGTGGATTGGAAATCCTTCTGTGTGAAGGCAGGGACGTAGAGCTGTGTGCTCGAACCTCGACACAAATCTCGGTGTTTGCGTTTGATCCATTAACTCTAACTCTCTCTTTACTATTGTGCCTTGCATCATTCATATTGTCATACATTCATTATATGCTTGGCTTATTTGTGTGTGCCTCACTTGTGCTTAACCACGAGAGCTTCATATAGCGTCTCAACTCTTATTCAGAGGAATCAAGAGGAGTTAGTCCAGAGCCCTCACCGGGAATTCAGCTACACTCGTTGGTTACATTAAGTGTTGTTGCAATTAAGTTTTAATTTCCGCATTTAGTTCATTAGATTAGTCGTACACCTATTCACCCCCTCTAGGTATACTTTTAGGTATGAACTTGACGCTTGGGCTCTTGAATCACCATGTGAAAGCTCCAAAATACCTTTGTTGAAGCTAATCACCTACTAATATTTTGGTTAAGTATCTGAAACTAAACATCACAAGATTATTAGTAAACTATAACTACATGAGTTAATCATCATCAAAACTAGAGTGGAAGGCCTCTGAGCCTACAATCACCCCCTTTTGATGATGACAAAACTCATGGAGTTATATATGCATGGATTAAAGTTAAGCTTCAAAGAAGCTCCCTCTTAACTCATGCATAACAATAAACTATAAGATATATGCAATGAATACTAAACATAAATATGCATCAACATGCATAAAACAATAAAATGAACATGCTCTTGATGCCAACTTTTAAAATATATTCCTTTTCCTTTTTGAAATAAACATGTTCTTAAATAATTGCTCTTGATACCGATAAAAATTTCAATTGAAAACTTTATCAATAAAAGTAATAAAAGCTCTTGATACCAATCAATAAAAACTCTTGATACCAATTGAAAGATAATCAATAAAAGCTCTTGATACCAACAAAAAAATTTTTAATAAAAGTTCTTGATATCAAAAACCAAAACAACAAAGTATGTTCTCTTAATATCAATATTAATAAAACATCAAAACATCAAACAAACTTTCTTGATACCAATATGAAACAAATTTTTGGTATAAACTTACAAATAAACAGTAAAACATGCATATAAACTCAAATACTTCTCCCCCTTTTTGTCAATCATCAACAAAGGGGTCAAAGAAAACAATAAAACAATGTTTTCCCCCTTTTTGTCTTAAACAAAAAAAATATCAATAAGGGGTGAAATCAAATCAAAATATTATGATACCAATTGAAAAAAAATTATATCAATTAGTGCATTTATCAATAAATAAAACATACCAATTGAAAGTACATAAAACAAATATTTTTAATATAAATTTAATTAAACATGTCTATATTATACCAATTGAAAGTAAATAAAACATGTTGAAGAATTCAACCAAAAATTTTGATATCAATGAATGATGTAAACATATAGGTAATCTTGATATCAATTGTAAAGATTAGTACCAATTGAAATAATTTTCATTAGGAGCATATGATACCAAAAAAAATATCATTTTTAATCATTTTTCACATAAAGTGTGGGAGTAAAATACGAAAGGTAAACAAAACTAATTAAAAAGTGAAATACGAATTTTTTCCCCCTTTATGAAATATCAAATAAAATGATGCATAAGCTTGTATAAGATACCAATTGAAACATAATCAATTGAAATATGATATTCATTTAAGAAATCAAGCTTAGCATAACTAGAATTTGTGCTCAAAGATATAGAGATATAGCAAGCACAAATAAAGCATATATATGTATGAAAATTGAATACCAATCGAAATTGATACTATTTGAAGTGTAAGCATACATATATAAACATATATGAGTATACAAAAAGAATGTCAATAGTGATATCAATTGAAAAGATCCAATGATACCAATCGAAAACATAATAAGATCAAGTGTATAACTCATATTTCCTACCACCCATTTCATGCGCATGTTTAAAAGAATTTTCAATAATAAGCATACAAGGCATGGTCACCCAACCAACCGCCCTTAAATGGGTAGGGGTTTTCAAAAATAAGTTTGAAAATATAGTATGTTTGAAAAACTCTACCATAATGAAGAATACGAACTAGTTAGAAGAAAATTTGAAAACTAGTACGAAATCCTTAAAGTAAGGAATTGTTTTCGATTGATTTGCAAAGGGGAAAACTTACAATAAAAAGTTGAGGAGCTAAATTACAAGTTATACAGAAGATTACAAGTAGATCTCCTCAGAGATTCTGGAGAGTGTGCCGATAGGAGTCTGGTCAGCGCGCGACCACTTTGTTCCTTTGACGATGCGAGCGATTAGATTCCCTTCTCGCCTGGTTCCGGGAATCAGAGAGCAGAAGGTTGGTAGATCCCTCTTGTACTTCTCAAAACTGCCTTCGCTTAGGAATTCATTCTCGCCTGGTTCCGAAAATTCCTTGAGAAGAAAGTATTAGGGTATCAGCATCCTGAATAGAGAAGCAATTCTTTGAAAGTCTCTGAATTCTTGTGCGCGCGGTGCGTCGTGAAGAAGTCTCTGCTTGTGGAGTCCTCTCTCTCTTTGCCGGGGGTCTCTTGCGCGTGTCCGTGGTCTCCCCTCCTGTGTGCCCTGGTGGGCTATTTATAAGGAGAGCAAGGGTATAATTGTCCCTTGAAAGTATAGAAACAGATTGAATCAAATCTGTTTAAACCTGGAAAGTAGCCTTGCTGCGAGGCTAGGATCAACTTCTGCGAAGCTAGAAATGGCAGGTCCGTTGATCCTCCTGATCCTTTTTGATTCTTTCCATATAATTGAAAGATCTCTTCTGATCCTCTTACTCGTTTTAGAAGAGTCAAGAGATTATGGCAATTAACTGCCAAATTTGATCTCAGATTTGATCTTGATTGGATTTGATCTTGATCCCGATTAGATCTGATCTCATCTGGAGATTTGATTGGTCAAAGGTTGACCATAGCAGACCAGCAGCGGCGCTGCCCGTTTTGAACTTATAGCGGAGCTGGAGGCAGTATCTGGCGAAGTCAGAAGAAAGCTCTTCGGCGGAGCTAAATGTCGTCTATGGCGAAGCTACCGCATACCCTTTCTGCGCAGTTGCGTGTGGCTTCAGGCAGAGCTAACTCTCTCTGCGGAGTTGCGCTTCAGCAGTTCAGGTGAAACTATAAGTTAGCTTCTTGGCGGAACTTTGAATGGCTTTAAGGCGAAGTTGGATGATCTTAGCCTCTCAAGTGAGGCTGTCCCTTTGGGCTCATGTGATGCTAAGTGCTAACATCTTAGACCTGCTGAGGTCTGTTTAGAGGCAATCCGAGCTTACTGTCTGCTTCACTGGATCAGTAGAGTCCAAGTTGCTTCCTTGTCCGTCGGAGATGGTGTTGAAAACTGGTCGTCAGCTTATCTGTCACTCGTCTTTTGTAAATGTCAACGAGTTTAGACATTGTTCAGGCCAGTAAGAATCTTGTCTTTTTTAAGTGTCAACAAGACCCCCTTAAAAGTTTTCGAAAGTCTGCAATAGCTCAGACTTTGAAATACTTTGAATTGCTTTGATCGGTGGTATGTGAAGTACGAACGTCGCCATGGTGGTTAAGTTCAATTTCGCTTTCAATCTTGCTTTGGGATAAGTTCGCCGAAGAATCATGTAGATTCACGTCTGGGCTTCCCGGAATAAGTTCGCTCTGCAACATCTGTTTCTTTCCCGAGGCCAGCTGCTGTGGGCCGGTTACGAGAAAGATTACTCCTCCTCTCGCATTGATCGAGGGAGATATTCTCCCTTGTGCATTTCCGAGGGAGGATATTCTCTTTTTCAAGGCGCCATAAATGCCTTTATGAGGGTGACGCTTCTTCCTTTGCACGGTTTCAAGGGAAACCGTCCCTTTTCTCAAGGCACAATAAATGCCTTAAATGCATTCGTGCTTCCACGCTTGAGGCGACAATGCTCAAGCCATGAGGCCTATAAATAGGACACCTGAGGTCCTCTGAAGAGAAGTGATCTGCTCTTCTTCTCTTCTCTTGGTTGAGAGAGATACTCAGATCTCTGAACTAGTGGGGATGCCCACTCTGGTTATTACTCGGCAAGGACCGGTAAGTCTCGGTCATCCAGGGGCTTTACCAATGGACTTTAAGGAGTTTATCTCCCTTAATTTAGCTTTAACAGCTGCCTCAGGGATTAATTTTCCTTGTTGATCTACAAAGAAGGGTTTCATCCCTGTTTCCTAGCTTCGTGGCGAAGCTATCTTTAGAACAAAGAAAGATAATTGCATGCTTGTTAAGTTCGCCACACAGGAAAAACTTGGGACTTAGTCTCTCCAAAGTTGAGCCAGTCTTGCCATATAGGTGGGGTCCAGACTGCGTCCCTCAGGATCAGTTTGGCTTAGCCATATAGGAGAGGTTAGGACTTGGCATTTGCTGAGCTAGCCCATCATCACTGTGCAAGTGAGGCTATCTCTGCTTAACTGAAACTGGAATTCATTGTTAAACTGCAACTGAATCGGATTTAAATTGCTTCGCCCAAAGAGATTTGACTTAGCTCTTTTGCAGCTTTTCCTTTGACTTACTGCTAACTTATTTCAGTTTGCATTGCAGTGAGCTATGTTCGCCAATCTTGTGACTTGATGAAAGAGACCAGAAAGTTGCCTCTTACTTTTCCAGATGAAACTTTAAATCCTAAGCAGGAGGAACAACTGGGGGCAGCTGATGTGTGTTCCCAGAAGAGGTTGGCAGTCACTTATCCGAGATGATCCACTTCGAGGCGAGGCTGGTAGTCGCTTATCCGAGATAATCCACTTCGGGAAAGCGTACATCACCTGTAAGGTCGCGGATCTTCCCATTGCCAATTTTCATCAAGGAAGATCCAACCTGCTGGTGGTGATCAGTCCTTCGCCAGTTTTGATCAAAGAAGGTCCAGCTTCCTGATGGCACAATCTGTCATTATGCGAAGGATTGCGGCCTTGTCCTGGTGGCACCATCTGTTCCGCGAAGGATTACAGCCTTGTGCAGGAGGAAGGCCTTCGTGTCTAGTTGGTTTGGCTTGGAAGTAGATAGGACCACTTGTATGCCTTTTGAGCAAATGACTTTGTTGTATTAAACACAATCTTGATGTAGTATCAATGTACCTTTCCTTTTAATCAATGAAAGTTCATTTTCTACTCATTTGATTTTTGCTTTGCCTTTATTCTGAATTAACTCAGCGGAGCCATGCGAAGCTAAGGACAATCCTTTCTGAATCAGGGACGAGCTTCCAGCGAAGCTAGCATAATTTTCCGCGGAGTTCGGACTGTGCCTTTAGTGGAGCTATCGATACGTCGCGCTAAGTCAGCACTTGACTTGTGGCGGAGTTAGCCCTTAGTGGGGCTGAATCAGCGCTTCTCGGGAAGGCGCTTTAGGCGCCATTTCAAATTAATTTGAAATGACAGCCTGTACTCTTTTTGAGGCGTCATTTCAGGCGATCATCGGCCTATAAAAGCCCGACCGGGCTGAGAGAGAAAGTCATCACTTCTCTTTAAATTTTCCAAAGCACTTGACTCTTCTTCTTCCTCTTTCCTCTTCATTCAAGAGTTTAAGAACTTTCACAGTTCTTCAATGGCTCCCAAGAGACGAGCGGGAAAGAGGTCGCAACCTCTGCAACAGAGGGTCCTTCTCCTCCTCCGGTCATCGAACGACCGATCGTCGGTAGGGATTTTCCCTTTAAGAGAGATATTGCCATTTCTCTCTTTAAGCCGATTTCTGGCTGTCTTTAAATGAATTCAGGACGATCAATCATGATCTTTGTGATTTTAGAGAGTTCAATTCCCTGAATTTTCTTTAATTTCTTGATCGGAATCCAAGAACTGAAGAGTTCTTCTTTAAGCTTCCAGAGAAGCTATCGTTAGGCGATTCACATCCTGTTGAATGACAGGATGCGAAGCTGTGTCCTTTGAAATTGACAGAAAAGGACCGTAATGCCCTTAAAATGATTTTTTTTGACCATAATATCCTTCTGACGAAGTTAGTCCTCAGGGCTGTATCGCATTCTGTTTAAGCTTCTGAAGCGAAGCTAACACTTGATATTTCCTTGTATCCGGCTTTTGTTGTAAAGTGCGGAATTAACTGCAACTGCGAGGCTAGACTTCGGGGCAAAGCTATCGTCATGCTAGCTTCGCTCGGAGAGCGAGGCTATGCCTTAAACGAAAATTGTGTTTTTGTTTAGGCCTCTGCTTGGCTGATGAACTAATCATAGTTTCTCTTGTTCCTGCAGTACACTACACTCCTAGTCCTTTGAACAGTCTATTTGGGATGACCAGGGGATTTGACGGCAATGTCAGCCTGCAATTCCAAGGGCAGGCTTCTCTGTTTAGTGACCGGAGCTCTCTCGTTCGAGACATGCTTATTTATGGTGGGGATCAACGCACCACGAGGGGCATTCTGACTACGGCTCCTTTGAAGACTTTGACCGTCGAACCTATAGGAAGCTCAACTTTATATTCGGGGATGCCGTGTTAGACCCTGATCGCCAGCTGCTGGCCGGGGAGGGGCAATGGATTTTCCAGTTGGATGGCGAGAAGTTCTACCTTCCGTCTAGCAAGCGGCATTTTTCTTTGTCTTTCTTCGAATGCGTGACGCAGGCTCGGAAGATGTCATGGAAGTGAGCCGGAGTATCGAATCTGTCCACGTAGGGAAATTGATGCTTCATTCTCCTGGTTATGCAAGAGCAGGGCCTCCTCGTTGCATAATGGGCCTACACCCTGGAATGTATTGCGAGAGATCCCAGTGGGAGAAAATCCTGCAGTGGCGCAAACTTTTGGCAATCAATTCTTTAAAGTTCATGGGAATTACCCAGCCACCGATTTTAGAACTCCAGGCTGGATTCACCCTCCGAAGGCATGGTGGAGGATTTAACTGTATACATCCTTGATCATTTCGAGGAGGGTCTGGGGGGGCTGAACCTTCATGAGGCCGTCAGGGCGACCTGCTACGGCATTCAGATCAGCGTAGCGTGCTTCTACGCCATCTTCGAGTTATACTGCCCGGCTACAGGGACTTTCTTCACCCCTGTTGGCGAACTGGGTATGACTCTGCATGAGATGTGGGAAGTCTCTGCTCTGCCCTTGAGATCTTCCCATATGAAGAATACTTCTCGTGTGAGGCGGAATTGGCACTTCTGGAGAAGCAGGAGCTCGCCTTGTTTGAGACCTACGGGAGTTGATGTGCCATTTGTACATTTATTCCAGCATGCATGGAAGCATAAGGGAACTTCATGCAGCTTGAAGAGCTGGGGAGATTATTTGTTCCCAGATATGGGGAACACTCCCAAAGTGGCTCATTGTGGAGTCGCTGACAAAGACATCTTTAGCCGGATGCAAAAGCATTATCAAGGGGATCTAATTGTGGAAGAAGATGACGGTCCTTATGAAAAAGGCGATGTTCTTCGGAGTTTCCATCACCAGGCTCGTCGGCCGATGTCCCGGAAGGTACTGCTGGCTGGCTTCTTGACAGTCTGGCTGAAGCGGTGCGTGGTGCCGTCTTCTTCGAGCGACGTCATTCATCCGAATGTCCTATTGCCTGCTGTTCGTCTAGTCCATGGCGTTCTCTGGGACTTCTTCCGGCCATGGTGTGTTGTATCCAGAGAGGCCTTCGCGCCTTAACGGAGGCTTTTTGCAGGCCGCCAATGACGAAGCATGGAAAGGGGACCATTTCGCCCCGCGACGGACCCAATCCCAGGATAGTCTGTCGTACACTTATTTAATGGCGTGGTTCGCCCTGCACTGTCCCTCTTTGATTGAAGCTGGAGAGGACCCCCTGAAGGTGTTCGAATGGCACTTCTCCGCCGATTCGAAGGATGTTCCTGGCAAAAGACTTACGTGGCTGAGGCCCATAAATTGGTGCGTCACTATGACGTCTATAGTCTTTTTTGCTACTTCCCCATATTCGGGATGCAGGCTATGATGAGGAGTTCAAAGACGTGGGGGAAGGGCAGTCATCGCTGAGCCGGGGAATTTTTGAGTGGTGTGGTCAGCATTCGGCCCTCACATTTATTATACGAAGTGGGGATACCTGCTACTTGGAGCCTTATGTTCCAAGTCGGTTTGCTCGACAGTTTGGATATGACCAACTGTACGTGGGCAACCCAAATCTCAATCTGGCTTTCATGGGGAGCCTTATTGATGGAGCGTGCCTGGCGATTCTTCATTGCACGCTGTACCGAGGAGCGGCTGCGTATATCGTTGAGGACTCCTAACCTTCTAATGACCCTGAGCTTCTGCCAGTGGTATGCAACTTCCAACCCCATACCCCTTGGTTTCACTGTTAAAAATTCTGGTGTGAAGTTAATTTCTCAGCGGCTAAAGCGGAAGGTCTCTGAGAAAAGGGAAGGTAAGAGGGTTTGCGTCCCAGACATAGAAGAATTCGTTGTTGTCAATGACAGCGAAGCCTCAGATGCGAAAAGTCCTCGCTTCGAAGCGGAGACAGGTGCCGAGACTCCTGCAGCTGGTTCTGGTGTGATGGGGACGGCCCCCATAGAACGTGCTGATGTAGAAGAAGTGGAGGAAGAGGATCCTGATGTCCACTTCAAAAGAAAGCGGGAGGGTGGATCTCGTAGGAAGCAGTTGTGAAGAAGCCCCGGCGTCACGCTCCTACGGTTGTTGCAGAGGGCGAACCTTCTGCGGCACTTCCTCCTCCTGCCCCGTTAGTAGTTGAATCGTCGGTTCCAAACCGACTACTGCGAAGTCGCTCCGGACCCGGGTAAGTAAGCTTCGTTCTTTTAATATACTTTTATGTGTTCGGGACAGCTTATTATTTGCTTTGTGAATCAGGCACCGAGGCGGTGAGAAGCCCGAGAGCGGAAGCTGTTGGAGAATAAGGGGAGCATTATGATCCCTTGTTTACTTATAAGGAGGGCGATGAGGTTGGCTATTTCGCCGTCTCAGAAGGATCCGGAGATCACGCGGCTGATGTTGGTCCTTCGGGCGCCGGGACTTTGAAAGGAAGTTCCGAAGCTTCTAGCTCCTTTAGGTGGACCACGGAGGGTTCGGCAAGCGAAGGCGGGCTGGCCATTCGTGTTGACTCCGTCAAAGATTTTCCCATGGAGCCCGTAGAGACTGATGTAGCCGCCAAGACACTTGAGGCGACATTATCTTTTGGTATGATTTTGATCCTTTTGACTCTTGCTATTTGTTGTGTCCTACCTAAACACAGTCTTGTTGCAGGTATTTCACCTCTGGGGTGCGTCAACTTCAGAGAGCCCACCTGTCTTCCTGAGGGATCAGGGATGACATGAGCACTTCGACCGCGGCGCGGATGCTGCTGAGTTGGATGTTTTGTATGGTGACCTGCCCTCTTATCAGCTTGAACCAGTCAGAGGAACAGGGGTTAAAGAGAGGGTTAGTCACGGAGGCAACTTCACTCCGAATTATATCAACGAGTGAGGTGCCATCAGTTTTGCCAGGTGCGGAGCTGAGGGTGATTACAAGTCCTACCTCCCCAACGCTGGTGGTTGAGCCTGCTGTCCAAGAAATGGTCACTAGTCCTGCTCGGTTGTGGCTAGTGTACTGGTTTCAATGAGGACTCCGCAAGATCGCCGATGACCTGCCATGCTGCTACAGCCAGTGTTCCCGCTGTTCCTTCCACGGTAATGTCAACAAGGCCGGTGGAATCTTCTGAGGCTGCCCGTCTGCCAGGAGTAGCTGAGGCTGAAAATGAGTTTGTAGCTGAAATAGTCGACAGCTTTTTAAAGGGCTTGAAGCGATCTATCGATCTGGTCTTGAATGGCTCGACTATGTCATTTTCTACTTTAAGGTGGTCCTCTCCCGCAGTATTGAGAGTATCCGGGACTTTGGAGGGGATAACCAGGCCGCTGCATTAGAACTTCTGGTAGACCAATTTGAGAGGGATGTAGAAGAATGGCGCCGTCTTAGCTGTTCGGACCTGGAGTATCTTCGGTTGATGAGCAGCTTGCGCACCTTATCGCTCAAATGCATGAAGCCCATCTTGCCGCTAGGAAGCCGCTAAGGCCATTTCTTCGGACGTGAAATCCTTGGAGACAAGGCAAGTAGAGCTTGGGGACGCCATAGATGCTTCTAACAGTGCTCTTCTTGACGTGAAGACAAAATCGAGAAGGCCAAGGAGATGATCAGGAAGGGAAATCTTCTTTATCCAAGGCTGAACCCAGTGCGTCTTTGAAGAAACTGCGCAGCTTGAGCAGCTTAAAGCTCAGAGTGACGAATCTCGCGGCAACGGTTAGCTCAGAGAGGGCAACCTTGGCGAGGCCGAGGCTCGCTGGCCCAGACAGCGAATTTTAACGAGGCTGAGTTGAGGTCACAGGCGTTGTCAGGGCTGCTTATGACAGAAGACAAGGCTGCCTTCCTTGAAGAACGGATCAGATCTTATGATGTACGCTCGTCGCTTGATAATATATGTACCTCCATGTATCCCTTCCTTTTTGGAATCAATAAAAGTAATTTGTTTTGACTCCTGTCGAATCTCCAACTTGTTTTATCTTTTGAATTGTCGCTCTCAAGTTGCGTTGCGGCCATTTGATAAAATAGTTCTTACTGGACTGAATAATGAGACTTGGCTATCTGCCGGTTCAGAGGTTGCACTGACGTGACCGGTTGAGAAGCCTTCAAGCTCAAGATTAGCCTTTATGGGGCTAAAAGGGTAATACTTGTCTTTTGTAAATGTCAACAAGTATGGTGAGACCTGTCTTTTGTAATGTCAACAGCTCAAGGTTGAGATTGTCTTTGGTAAATGTCAACAAGCTCAAATTGAGACTTGGCTATCTGCCAGTTCAGAGGTCGCAATGACATAACTGGTTGAGAAGCCACCAAGCTCAGATTAGCTTTATATGGGCCTAAAAGGGTAATACTTGTCTTTTGTAAATGTCAACAAGTGTGGGTGAGACCTGTCTTTTGTAAATGTCAACAGGCTCAAGGTTGAGACTTGTCTTTGTAAATGTCAACAAGCTCAAAATTGAGACTTGGCTATCTGTCAGTTTCAGAGATCGCAATGACATAACTGTTGAGAAGCCACCAAGCTCAAGATTAGCCTTTATGGGGCTAAAAAGGGTAATACTTGTCTTTTGTAAATGTCAACAAGTATGGCTGAGACCTGTCTTTTGTAAATGTCAACAGGCTCAAGGTTGAGACTTGCCTTTTTTAAATGTCAACAAGCTCAAAATGAGACTTGGCTATTTGCCAGTTCAGAGTCGCAATGATATAACTGATTGAGATGCCACCAAGCTCAAGGTTGGTGATACTTGTCTTTTATAAATGTCAACAAGTATCGAGACCTGTCTTTTGTAAATGTCAACAGGTATGGGTGAGACCTGTCTTTTATAAATGTCAATAGGCTCAAGGTTGAGACTGTCTTTTGTAAATGTCAACAAGCTCAAATGAGACTTGGCTGTCTGCCGGTTCAGAGGTCGCAATGACATAACCGATTGAGACGCCACCAAGCTCAAGGTTGGTGATACTTGTCTTTGGTAAATGTCAATAAGTATCGAGACCTATCTTTTGTAAATATCAACAGGCTCAAAATTGAGACTTGGCTGTCTGCCGGTCAGAGGTCGCAATGACATAACCGATTGAGACGCACCAAGCTCAAGGTTGGTGATACTTGTCTTTTGTAAATGTCAACAAGTATCGAGATCTGTCTTGTAAATGTCAACAGGCTCAAAATTGAGACTTGGCTGTCTGCCGGTTCAGAGGTCGCAATGACATAACCGATTGAGACGCCACCAAGCTCAAGGGTGGTGATACTTGTCTTTCGTAAATGTCAACAAGTATCGAGACCTGTCTTTGTGTAAATGTCAACAGGCTCAAAATGAGACTTGGCTGTCTGTCGGTTCAGAGGTCGCAATGACATAACCAATTGAGACGCCACCAAGCTCAAGGTTGGAATGGAATTTGGAAAAAGGTCTCGTTTTCACGGGGAAAAACGAGAAAATTACTGTCATAGGTTTAATGTTAACGTAACAGCGAAATGTATATGTGGTCTTACCATTCTATGGATGAGAATTGGTAAGTGATTTAGAGAGGGAATCAAATGGGAACAGGTCCCTTAGGATTTTTAGCAAAATCCTCAGCTGTCAACGGGTTTGATATGCCTTTACCAACTACCGTTTGAGTCGGCTTAGCTATGCTATTCCCCTCAGCATGATGAGTTGTCGAAGACTTATGTTGGGCTTAAAGGCCAACATTTTCCTCTATCCTTAATCGTAAGGAATGAATCATTGGTTAGCGCATGCGTAAGCTTGATTCTCCTTGGGAGAACCAGTGTATGACCAGGTTCCCACTGGTTTATGGTGTATGATCTCGTTTGGAGGAAGAGAAAGGCTCTCTTTGCATGTACCTTGGATATGGAGTCTTGATCAGAGGTAAGGTGTTAACTTGATCATAAGAAGGATCCTTAATCAAGGATTAATACTTCTCTTAAGAACTTGCCATTGATCGGCATCATGAGTAAATCGCCGTCTGAAGTCATAAGACGGTATGCTCCGTTTGAATAGACTTTTCTATTACAAACGGTCCTTCCCATTTAGGCTGAAATTTGCCTTGTTCTGTGCGTCATAATCATCGGCGTCTGACGGCCAAAACCAAATCTCCCTTCTGGAAGATTCTCTGTTTGACCTTCTATTTGAAGGCTTTTGAGATTCGAGCTTGATACAACTCGATGTGTTGCTGAGCTTGTAGTCATTCTCATCTAGGGCTTCGAGCTCTAAAAGACGCAACCGATCATGTTCTTCTGATGTGATTTTAGTTGTTAAAGCGACTCGCAACGGCATTGGATTTCTAACGGGATGACTGCCTCGCAACCGTACACCAAAGAAAAAGGTGTATTGCCTGTCGGGGTCCGAACCGTGGTTCGGTAGGCCCAAAGACATTCACCACCTTTTCGTCCCAATCTCGCTTATTCGAGGAGATGAACTTCTTGAGTAACTGATGATTGTTTGTTGAATGCTTCAGCCAAGCCATTAGTGGCGGGATTATAGGCAGTTGAAGCCACATTCTGAATTCGATATTTGTCACAGAACCGATAGAATACCTAGCTTATGAATGGGGGACCGTTATCATGATGATCGCCTAGGGACACCAAATTGATAGATGACATGGTGTTTGATGAAATTAACCACATTAGAGTTTTGACTTCAAACAGTGGTATAGCTTCTGCCCATTTTGAAAAGTAATCGTTTATTGCCAGGATAAAACCGGTGTCCTTTTGTCGAAGAGGGGCTGATTGGCCCTACGACATCGA